>QRFJ01000660.1:0-204500 GCA_006176705.1 Cocos nucifera
GGTCAAAAATTGAGCCGTAGTGTAGTCTATGTGGACTTCTAGTATCCACCAAGAAATGTAAACGTAATTCCTATTAAATTGAGAAAGTATATAAATAGGACTACAATGTCGAATTAGTATACTATAGTTGTGAATGCAACTTTTTAAATAGATTAAGTCCAAGTCTTTAGGATAATTAGACCATTACACGTATCTTAGATTCTGATTAAATTATATATTCATAGTTATTACGAGATAGAGATTTGGAGAGAGCAGCCAATCTTACTACCTAACCTTCAGAGATTCAATATATTATACAGGACATAATCACTTTTATCCACATAAATGTTAAAGAGACATTAAATGCGGCATATATAACAACTAAACGGTATATAGCTTTTGATCTTATTCGTTATGTGAATAAGGTTATCGAGTATAGATAGAAGCGCAATGAAAACCAGAGATGAAGGCATTAGAATACACTTTATAGTTGATAGAAGGATATCTATGGCCACCTGGAGAGCTCCAGCTCTAAGATAAGTGCACTAAAGCAAGGTAGAAGGCGGTTCGAGCTACACATAAAGTAAAGAAGTGGCTCGATTGTATCAGCACGACACATACCGATGTACTAGGAGATGGTCATGGAGAGAATTGACTATAGGTAAGGATGGAGTCCGAATGGTCACATTAGTGTCAGACCAGATGAAAGGGTTTCACGAGTTTGAAGTGCAATGACGCCAGCGCGAAAATAGGCCAACCGGCCAGATAATCTTCAATATGTCAGACGACATGCCTTAAGTGGGCATTCCCTGCACCTCTTGACTTGTTCCTGACCACCATAGGGTATGTAGAGATAAGTAAAAGAAAGGATTTATGAATGTGGGCTATTGTTCAAACAGCTGACAGACGATGAACTTAGATAGAGGAGGAGACTGGAGTGGTCTCTTCCAGTATCATAAGCTATTGATCATTAAAAAAACATGCCAATTAGAGTCTTGTACCTAGATGATTCTGGAATATCAGTATGAGCATTAGAGTCATGACTTCATCTACCTACGGAAGCACACATGTGGCTTGCTCTCAATCCATTCCCTAGCACGAAGCAGACTTCTCGGTAGTAGAGAGAGAGAATGCACAATCATTCATCTTACTCCTTGCCGCAATCCTTCCTCGCGCAATATTTCTCTAACACATTTTATTTCAGAATGACAAAAGCCTACAATCAACTATTCTTACATCTATATTGTTGGGATTACTGTAGAACTTGTGAGAAGGATCGCCAACATCCATAAGGAAGATGGTGAATGTAGTGGGAGGATCTTCTTCTGATAACATCGATCCTTTTTAAAGAAATGGAAGAAGGAACAAGAAGAATATAGTAAGCAACGAGGTTTCACATGCAAATGCTGCAGCGATGAATCGCAATAGGTCAGAACTTAGAAGCATAGAGCCCGATCCAGAGTCCCAGACTATGGATTGTGACTTTAATATATATGTTGGCTTCAATAGTTAGACTTTGTGCAGAGGGCTATAAGACATTCGAATTTAGAGATTTATAATATACCGTATTATAACACAATTTGTCAATTTCTCTCTATAATACTCTTAGATGTAACTATGAGATATAGCGACTTAGGCAGTCAAGTATACAAGTGCGTATATTCTTGGACGGAATTATATGATTCTTGTTATTATTCTTATATATTATTTTTTTCGAATTCTTCTATCATACTTAAAAATTAAAGTCCTCTAAATAGGAAGTAAAATTATACAGATATATTGAAGGAATTCAGTCTAATCTTTATTAATATTTGTTAATTATCTACATTGTATCCTGAGGACAATATGTCAGGATTCACGATAAAGGAGTAAGTTACTTGATACATATGATGATTGAGCTTAATACAGAGTAAATGCTAGAAGGTTAATGCACTGGCTAGAATAATCATTCTTATTAATAATTGCCTAGAATATACATTAAACTTAACATAAACTTCTTACTTATATCCGCGTAATTCAAATCAGATTAATTCTTCATATCATTCTATATTTGTATCCATAATGACTATTTAACCCTATTGAGTAATGTGCGAGTTTCTACTGTACATAGAGCCATTTCTAGAGCGCACGATAAAGGAATATGATATGAATGATTTTTATATATTATTATAAATTAATAATTTGAGGTATAAATATCAGATGGAAATCCTAGATAGTATGTATTCTTCATTCCTATGAAATAGTTTTTTTATTGGATTATATTTGGGAAAATATCAATACCCATACCAACAATTATAAAATATTATATATCTTATTATACTATATAGACTTATATTGATTAAACAAATTATTTTATGGTATATGGATGCAAGAGATATAAAGGATTTATCAAGTATCTCGCACCTGTATATAATGTACATCTCATATATAGTGATGTGTCTCTTATATGTATACCATGTTTGCTATTTATGATAACTATTAGGGACGTCAGGTTCATATACTATTAAAATAGAATTATGAATTTATAATTAGAGTTTTAGGCTCATAGAAGAAAATATTTCTGGAGAGGATTCAGTGAAATTTAGTGAAGTCACTTCTCTATTATCTTACTGATCGCTTGGGATACACTATTACATTTTTATATAACATAACACCAAGAGAGTTTTCCTTAAATTAGAAATTTCACCCTTACGAGATTATGACCAGATTCGTATAGACAGCCATCATGAACTCCCTAAGTCTATTGACTAGATTCGGTATTCTGTTGCAGAGTATACATTGACTGCGTACCAACACAATAATAAGTCTTCATCACTTGAGTACAAGTAGAGTGTTGTATACTATATATAATTAACCACTATCAATAAGATAATTAATCATACCATTCACTTTCTGATGATACATTGAGTTAGCCTATCTGTATATATATGCATTAAGTCGCGATCCATATCTTGTAATCTTGAACGATTTCATAATGATATTTATCTACAGCTCTAAAATGCACTATTAAGATAAGCATCAAATCACTTATCTGTGACACAGTATTATTAAAAAACATCTTAACGATATTATCATGAGTACATATAAGAGAGGTATATAATAAATATTAAATTATCATTTTCTAAATAATAAGGTTGGTCTGATTATTATCTGGTAAGAGTCAGTGCGATTATATACCTTGCACTTTCATGAGAACTCATATGCTGCCTCAAACGGACACCACACACATAATGATGTGTTTGAAAGAAGAATTTGACGATCCAGCTGTGGGCGGGCTAGCGTTCGGATCCATGACTGGGGCTGTGCTGGTTTGCGATCGTTCTTATGGGGGATAATGTGCTCGAGTCAGCTTGTTATTTCCTATAATAGGATTTTAAGTAAATTCTATAATAAATCCATATGACGATGATTGCACTCAACCGCGCGTAAGGCCAGTAGCTTTTACCATCTTAGGCGTTTGGGGATGTTTGGCTACATCAAATATTTGATGATAGAGACCAAGCTTTGGACTAGGTCTAAATAAGTATATTTTTATAGGTACTACTAATATAAGAAATCAAAAGATACTACTTCTACCTTGCTGATGAGCAAAAAGTATTTGTCAGCCTTAAGACAGTCTTTTTAGAAAAGAAGTTCTTTGGTGAAGAAACTAATGCCTCTAAGATTGAACTTGATGAAGTACGATAGGTGGAAGAACAGACATAAGTTGTAGAACCTGAGCTGGATCTGATTAGATCAGACCTAGAACCCATTGTAGATGCACCCTTGAGGCAATCTGGTAGATTACCACATCAACCGGATAGATACTATGATTTTCTGATCCGAGATGGGGATCCTATCGAACTCGATGAGAATGATCAAGATCTGATCACCTATATGGATGTAATGCAGAGATCCGACTCTGAGAAATAGCTTGAGATCATAAAATCCAAAATGGAATTCATGAAGGTCAATGATGTATGGACATTGGTTGACCCACCCGAAGGGGTAAAACTCATAGGATCTAAGTGGGTATTCAAAAGAAAAAGGAGCGTAGATAGAAAGGTGGAGATCTATAAAGTCCATCTAGTTGCCAAGAGGTATCATCAATATTATGGTATTGACTATGATGAGACATTTTTTTCTATGGTAATGCTCAAATCCATTCGGATTATGCTTGCTATTACTGTCCATCTAGATTATGAAATCTAGCAGATGGATGTGAAAATGCTTTCCTAAATGAAGAGCTGGATGAAGAGTGTTAATATGATAACGCATGAAGGATTCACCATCCATAGATGAGTCTAAGGTAATGTAAGCTTCAAAGGTCTATTTATGACTGAAGTAGGCATCTCGAAGCTGGAACAAATGATTTGATAAAATAATCAAAATATATGGCTTCGTTAAGAAGGAAGAGGAGCCCTGCATATACAAGTGGGCTAATGGTTCGGTAATAGTATTTCTAGTATTGTATGTGGATGATATTCTCTTAATCAAAAATGATGTCCCTGCATTACAAGAAATAAAGATATGGCTGTCATCATAGTTCTTCATAAAAGATATGAGAGAAGCTTCCTACATCCTAAGGATGAAGATCTATAGAGATAGATCTAAAAGGTTGCTTGGATTGTCCCAGTCTACGTATATTGATACTATGTTGAAATGGTTCAACATAAAAAATTTTAAGAAAGGCTATCTATTGATAAGCCATGAAATTTTTCTTTCCAAGAGGGATTGTCTGACAATACCTCTAGAAAAAGAGCGTATGAGTAGAATATCAAATGCTTTGGTAGTGGATTCTATCATGTATGCCATGACGTGTACACAATCAGATGTGGCATACTCACTAGGGGTAGTGAGTAGATACCAATCTAATCTAGGAGAGAACCACTGGAAGATTGTTAAAAGCATCATGAAGTATTTGAGAAATACTAAGGACTAGTAGCTTATATATGGTAAAACGGACTTGAAACTTATGGGGTTCACAGACTTTAGTTTTCAAACTGATTATGATGATAGCAAGAGTGTGTCAAAATATATATTCACCCTTAATGGTGCGGCCGTCTGCTGGAAGAGTTTCAAGCAGCACACTATGGCTGATTTAATTTGTGAGGTAGAGTATGTTCTGTTATAAGGTTTATCCCTTATAGTGAATAGGATGTTCTAGTACGTGCTGATCTAAAATATTGATCATAAAATTTTAAATTAGATCTAAAGAATTTTATGATCTGATTAAAAATATTTTAATCTAATTTTAATCTTCATAAATATGTTAGATTTGATCTAGAAAGATTTATGATTGATTATTATTGAAACTATTTCAATTACATGAACCTATTTAGATTAGATCTAAAGTAGATTCATGTTTATGTTACTTGCATATTGATTATGAATCAAACATGTAATTTGGTTGATAGAACCATATTATAAAAATATTTTACAAATATAAAAACTATTTTTGAAAAGCCAAACCCCAACCCTCAGCCCAAAACTTAATTAAGAATTAAGAAGTTGTTTGATTTGGTTCTAGGATTGTAAATTGAAGATCCTATGACACGAATCATAACACATTGGGTTAATAGGTTAGTGGAGATTAGGTCCATTAATTGGGTTAGATCTAGGGTTAGATTAAAGAATGGACTTAATTTGAGAATTGACTAAATCTAATCAATTATTGTCTTAGATTAGGTTAAAAATTCTCTAGATCAATTGCAATAGTTATAGTTGGTCAAGTTCATGTTTTTAATAAGACCTAAGATGGACTTGATTCTTGGCTACGTGGTCTAGCACGAACTATTAGGTTGATCTAATTGAAACTAATTAAATCAGTTGGTGTCTAAGGTAAATTAGACCAGTGGTTTTTAATTGGCAGCTCACTTACCTAGCCATTTCTGATGGTATCTAAGGTAAGCCTAGCAGACCCTTCCATTGATCGAACTTACCTGACCTCTTGGTGAGATTATGTTTTGATCAGATTACTTAACTATTCGAACCGACCCATGTCAGCTAGGTAAATTAGTTTGACTGATTTAGGTGCTCCTAGATCAGCCTATTAATGATCTTCCTTAAGCTGACTTGATGAAGTTAGTGGAAGGATCATGACAAGCTGGTTAATCTGACCTACTCACTTCTATAAATTAAATCCTCTAAAATTATTAGATTCCTAAAATAAAATAGTTATATGATAATTAGATCATAGCCTTCCATTAAAGTGGATGATAATGAGTCCATCAATTGGATAATCATTGGAGGCCTAAAGGCCTGATGCTTATCGATTGATGGAATTATCATTCATTATATGATCTCTTGGATACATCTTTCTAAATGGTAGTTAGGTGGGCCAACCAAAGTTGGGCCTGATCATTCATTGATTGGATGGGCCAAGGATGGTCATGTTAATGGTTGGATCTAATTGGACCCTTTTTTGAGAAGGCCAAAGCCAACTGATCAGGGTCTGGGGCAAAATTTAATTATTAAAATTATTTAGAGAAATAATTGGTTATGAATCTATCCTTAGATATACATGGATGGGCCAACCAAAGTTGGGCTCGTATACAGTCTATGTGGATTCTAGTACTCACTAAGAAATTAGGATAATTCCTCGAATTGAAGGTAGAGGCTACCAATTTGAATAAAATAGTGGGAGAAATCTTTTGATTAAAGTCCAAATCTTTATATTTAATGAATCAATTACTAATTAGATTTTGGTTTTTCTTTATGCAGACATGGCCACTTTTCTATCACTCCGATCATTGTTGGATAATGGTAAGTTGGTGGGATCCAACTTCAGTAGCTGGTACCAAAAGTTGAAGATTGTTTTGGAGCATGAACGGATCCTATATATGCTGACGGATTCTGCACCTAAGGAGCCAGCTGCCAATGCATGTGGAACAGTCAAAGATACTTATCAGAAGTGGCTTAGTGACTGAACCATGGTGCACTGCATTATGTTAGCTATGATGAGCAATGAGTTCAGTCATAGGTTTGAGATAGCTCAGCCAAATAAAATGCTTCAAGTGTGGGAGGATTCTTTTGGCACACCCAATGACGTTGAGAGGCACAAGACTAGTTGCACCATCTTCAATGCCAAAATATGGGATGGAGTCTTTGTCATTGATCATGTACTATATGTGATCGAGTTGATAGAGTGCTTGAGCAAACTCAGCTTTTTTTTGCATGAACAACTTGGAAAAGATGCAATACTAAACTCACTGCCAAAGTCCTATCTCCTTTTTCTTACTCATTATAGAATGACAAAGCCTGAAGCAAACTACCATGGCTTATTGGGATTACTTCAAATCTTTGAGGAGGATCACCAGCTCCATAAAGAGTCAGTGAACTTACTGAAAGATTCGTCTTCTGGTTCTTGATCCTTTAGGAAAGAAAAGAAGAACAAAAAGAAGAAAATAAAAAAGTGTAAGTTCAGACTGGGACATCAGTGCAGGGCCAGACCAGGAAGATCCAGCCCGATAAGAGTCAAGCTGAATGCTTCTTTTGCAAGAAGCGGGGCCACTAGAAGAGGAATTATCCTCAGTACATTGCCTCTCTGGATCTGAACAGATAAAAAAAGAAGCAAGCTATTGCTGGACAAGGTATTTATATGATAACTCATTACAATTTCTCTATTTATGATATTACTGACTAGGTATTGGATATCGATACCTCTTACCATATTTATAATTCGTTGTAGGGGTTGCAGGTCAGTAGAAGATTCGAGCAAGGCGAGAGATTCCTAAACGATGGAGATGGAAGACCAGTTTCAGTTCTAGCTTTAGAAATTTTGAAACTTATAATTGAATCTCATATCATTATTCTTAGTGATTGTCATTTCTATCCTAGTTTCTTTTTAAATATCATTTCTGTAGGCCTTTTGGCCATGAACAATTATAAAATTTTAATAAAAAAATGAGTTTGTAATTTTATTATGAATGGTGTTACTACTTTTTATGGATAACTGAACAATAGTGTATATATGTTATCACAACCTATTAATATAGTCTATTCTACTTGCAAGCACCCTAGATTAGATAGTGTATCAGATATCTACTTATGACACTGTAGGCTAGATCATATAAATAAGAACAGGATAAATAGGTTGACTCAAGAGAAAATCCTCAAAGTCAATGATTGTGAATCATTTCTAACCTGTGAGTCCTGTCTTCTTGTTAAAATGACCAAGTCACCTTTTATTGAAAAAGGTGAGAGAGCTAATGAGCTCTTAGATCTAGTACATATTGACGTATGTGGATCAATAGCATAAGTCACCTTTTATTGAAAAAGGTGAGAGAGCTAATGAGCTCTTAGATCTAGTACATATTGACGTATGTGGATCAATGAGCATAAGTGCTAGAGGTGGATATGTCTACTTCATCACTTTCATAGATGATCTATCCAGATATGGATATGTCTATCTGATGAAACATAAGTTGGATTCTTTTGAAATGTTCAAATGATTCTGAAGTGAAGTAGAAAAATAAATAGAAAGAGTATTAAAACTCTTCGATCTGACCAAGAAGGAGAATACCTTTCTAGTGAGTTTCTCACATATTTAGGAGAGAATGAAATTCTCTCCCAATGGACTCCTCCTGGAACACCACAGTATAATGGTGTGTCTGAAAGGAGGAATCAGACTTTGTTAGACATGGTCCGATCCATGATGGAATTTGCCAGCTTACCAATATCCTTTTGGGGATATATACTCGAATCGGCTTGTTATTTATTAAATAGCATTCCAAGTAAGTCTGTAGTTAAAATTCCATATGAGATATGGACAGGACGTAAACTAGCACTTTCACACCTTAGGATTTGGGGGTGCCCGACTTATGTCAAATGGTTAGTAACAGAAAACTTGGACCTAGGTCTGACAAGTGTACATTCATATGGTACCCAAAAGAGATCAAAGGATACTATTTCTATCATACTGATGAATAAATGGTGTTCGTCAGTCTTAGGGCAATCTTTTTAGAAAAGAAGTTTCTTAGTGAAGGAACTGTTGCCTCTAAGATTGAACTTGATGAAGTTCAATAGGTAGAAAGTCCGACACAGAATGTTGAACCTAAGTTGAATTTTATTAGATCAAATTCGAAGCCTAGTGAACCGATACCATTAAGACGATCCGGTAGAGTACCGCACTATTCGGATAGATACTATGGATTTTTGATCCAGGATGGTAATCCCATCAAACTCGATGATATCGATGAGGACCTGATCACTTATATGGATGCAATGCAGAGATCCGACTCTGAAAAATAGCTAGAAGCCATGAGATCCAAAATGGATTCCATGAAGGTCAATGATGTATGGACATTAGTTGACCCACCTGAAGGAGTTAAATCCATTGGGTGTAAATGGATCTTCAAAAGGAAGAGGAATGCAGACGAAAAGGTGGAGACCTATAAAGCCTGTCTGATTGTCAAGTGGTATCGTCAATATTATAATATTGACTATGATGAGACGTTCTCCCCTATAGCAATGCTCAAGTCCATTCAGATCATGCTTGCCATTGCTGCCCATCTAGACTATGAGATCTAACAGATGGATGTGAAGATAGCTTTTTTAAATGGAGAGCTGATCGAAGAGATGTATATGATACAACATGAAGGATTCACATCCATAAATGAGTCCAAGGTGTGCAAGCTTCAGAGATCTATTTATAGATTGAAGCAAGCATCTCGGAGTTGGAACATGCGTTTTGATAAAGTGATCAAAATGTATGGCTTTATTAAGAATGGAGAAGAACCCTACATTTATAAATAGGCAAATAGTCCAGCAGTGGTATTCCTTATTTTGTACGTGGATGACATTTTCTTAATCAAAAATGATATTTTCCTACTATAAGGAATAAAAGTCTGATTGTCATCACAGTTCTCCATGAAGGACTTGGATGAAGCATCCTACATCCCAAGATTGAAGATATATAGGAATAGATCTAAAAGAATGTTTGGTATATCTCAGCCCACCTACATAGAAATTATGTTGAAGAGGTTTAGCATGGAGAATTTCAAAAAGAGCTATCTCCCGATAGGCTAAAAAATTTTTCTCTCTAAGAAGGATTGTTCGACAACTCCTAAAGAGAGAGAGAGAGCATATGAGTAGAATCGCATATACTTCGGTAGGGGGGCCTATTATATATGCAATGACATGTACGAGATCAGACATGGCATACTTATTAGGAGTGGTGAGTAGATACGAGTCTGACCCTGAAGAAAATCATTAGAAGGTGGTTAAAACCATCCTTAAGTATTTGAGTAATACTAAGAATCAATGGTTGGTTTATGGTGAGTCAGATCTGAAACTTATGGGATTTACAGACTCCAGCTTTCAATCTGACCATGATGATAGTAAAATTATGTCGGGATATATCTTTACTCTAAATGGTGGAGCCATCTATTGAAAAAATTTTAAGCAGCATACAGTGGTTGACTCTATTTGCGAAGCAGAGTACATGGTAGCAAAGAAAGCTGTGTGACTGAGGAAGTTCATCACTGAGCTCGGAGTAGCATTCTTCATTGATGGTCTAGTCCCACTCTACAGCGACAGCACTGACACCATAGCTCAAGCAAAGGAACCGAAGGCACACCAACGGACAAAGCACATTTTGTACTGCTTTTATTTGGTCTGTGAAATCATGGATCGTGATGATGTCAACCTTTAAAAGATCGATGGAAAGAAGTACCTAGCTGACCACTTCACTAAAGCCCTAACAATCAAGGAGTTCAACAATCACAAGTCAAAGATGGGTATTAGATACTGTGCCGAGTGGCTTTAGGATAAGTGGGAGTTGTTGAAAATTATGTTCCAAAGTCAATCATCAGCCTATTGATGGTTGAGCTATTTTATAATTATAATTAATTTATTAATTAATAAAAATATTTTGATATTTTTTTCATCATAAGTTTACATCTTCTAATGAACTCCATTATTATGATGAAGTTCTTAGGACTATTTAATTTCAATAAAGAGAGGATTTATTGATTAGTTCTTAAATTTGTTCACGACCAAATGATAGGCTGTAAATTAAGACAATAGTGTCTATCGAGCATAGGTTGCTATATGCCATATAGGTTGGTTATCCTCTTAACCAAGGAGTGTGGAGATACTGGTATGGCATATTGGTGAGATGTATGGATACATCATCATTGAACATGACCAACTTCAGAGCATGCTGCTGTCAAGAATGTCTCTGATGGGATATAGATATAAGTATCCCTTAGACCTGAGATCACCTCAGTGACTTGCAAGCAACTCACTGTGCTTTGGTACTAGACTAACTAAATTTTTAATTTAGTAATGAAAGGCTTCTGGGCATAGTTAAGTATTTGCAAATTTGGAGTATGATCAAGATGGAATTGACCACTCCAAGAGTTGGAGAAGAATGTATCACTATATTTCAATATAGCAAAATCTTGGCCAGGATAATTCATCAGATGGATTTGATATTTTAAAATACAATGTGGACAACCTGATCAGAGTTGACAGTTGAACTCTGAGGTGTCCTACAAGCATTGTGGTTAAGGAGATGAATTATATGGAAACTATATCCTCATGGGTTCTAAGGATGGTGTTCTACACCTTCGACCTATCTGACCGTCGGGTATCATTGCTAGATGGTCACTTTAATTGGTATAAAAATTTATTTCTATGCTACCAGCTTAGGTTCAGACCTATGAGGTCACACACATTAGAGCTTACGATCTGATCGGATGGTTGATCAATGATTAAAAATCATTCTAGGTTTAAACAATCAATACGATTGATGTTTAACCTAGTGCAAGTATTGCAGGAGGATCGATTAGCAATTAGATTGCTAACTAACTTAATTTGATTAAGCCAATAGGTTGAGATTAAGTCTAATTAAATATAATTTAATTAGATTTGGTTTGGGCTTGATTGGATCAAGTCCAATTGGTTTATTGGATAAACCAAGTGCAAGGAAGAACTAGTCCTAGTCTAACTAGGACTCGGATTAACCCAATTTTCTAATTTGATTAAAAAATAAATTAGAATTAAATTTGATTTAATTAAGTTCATAAATGGGTTAGGGCTTTATTTAATTAAATTAGTTTAATCTTGATTTTATTTGGTTAAAAGATCTTGTTTGACCAAGTCAAAATAGGAGTCCTAGTGTGACTAGGAGTCCCTATCACTTACGCCACTTAATCCTCACACCCCATGCCTTTTTTATTTTATTTCTTATGTGAAAATTCTCTACTCCCATGGCTTCTCACGTTCTCTTTCTCTCCTCCTTTTCTTATAAGGTAATTTGTTGGAAGACCAAGTCAAGAGGAGTTAGTTTTGCTTAGGATTCTATGAGATAGAATCCTTGTTGACCAAAACACCTTCCCTTGAGTGCCGCCCTCTCTTTTAATTAATTCTTCTCTTATTTCATGAAAATAATCTCTTTTTTTGTGTGCCCTCCCTTGCTGGTCCATGCCAATAATTATGGAGGAGGCGCCCAAGAGTTGGGCGACCCAACAACTTTCCATGTTTGGATATCCCTATTTTAGAATTTTGATCTAACTTGGACTCTTCTTTTTCTCTATTTATTGAATGAATTTTATTTTGATTTTTTTATGAAATATAGATATTTGGAAGAGGTTTGGGGTGTGAAAAAATTAGAGGAAGAGGGTCCTTGGGCGTGGGGGTTCCATAGGCACCAAACTAGGTATATAGGTAAGAGAATAGAGAAGAAGAAGAGGGTCTTCCTCTAGGACTATTTTATTTTCAAGCTCTCCTCCTTTTTTTGAGTTTTTTTCTAAGAGAGTCTTAGATCAGTAAACTCTCATCTTCCTTCTCATATTTTGGAGATTCTAAATTTTGAAGAAGAAAGCATCAAATCGATCGTCGAAGAAGGATCAGCACAGTACTAGTATGCTGCGCTGATTTCCTACATCGGACTTCAGATCAGAGATCGTAGGCTTGTATGAATGACTCCTAGAGGTCGGATGTGTGTGCAGCTCATGACTTCATCCTCAAGTTTGGGTCAGCAAGTTAGAATATCTAACTTGCTTAGATAATAGATCTTATCTATTAACTTCATACCTGCATTTGATGTAGTATAGATCTAGGTTGATTTGATCAATCTTTTACTTTCTTATTTAATTTTAATTTTTGATTTAATATCATATCTTGATTATGTAATAAATTTGAGATCTAGATGTTTATATATTTATTTAAATAAATATTTAATTTATTTAAGTCTTTCGCTACAAGATCTTGAAAAGTTTTCAAGATCTATCTGTAAAATCCTAGATCTGGTTTCTTCACTTCCTACATCCTAAGGATAAAAATCTATAGAGATAGATCTAAAAAATTGCTTAAATTATCCTAGTTTATGTGCATTAATACTGTATTGAAATGATTCAGCATGGAGAATTTCAAGAAAGGTTATCTATCGATAGACCATGGAATTTCTCTTTCAAAGAGGGATTATCCGACAACACCTCTAGAAAGAGAGCATATGAGTAGAATACCATATGCTTCGATAGTAGATTCTATCATATATGCCATGACGTATATACGATCATATGTGGCATACTCACTAGGGGTAGTGAGTAGATACCAATCTGATCCAGGGGAGAACCACTGGAAGATTGTTAAAACCATCCTGAAGTATTTGAGAAATACTAAGGACCAGTGGTTTGTATATGATGAAATTGACTTGAAATTTGTGGGGTTCACAGAGTCCAATTTTCAGTCTAATCATGATGATAGCAAGAGTGTGTGGGGATATATATTCATCCTTAATGGTGGGGCCATCTACTGGAAGAGTTCCAAGTAGCACACTATGGTCGATTTAGTTTGTGAGACAGAGTATGTCATCGCATCAGATGCTGCCAAAGAAGCAGTGTGGCTGAAAAAATTCATCACCGAGCTCAAAGTAGCATCTTTCCTTGATGGTCCAGTTCTACTCTATTGCGATAGCTCTGAAGCCATTGCTTAGACGAAGAAACCTAAGGCACACCAACGGATGAAGCATATTCTGTGCCGCTTCCATCTTGTCCGAGAAATTATGGATTGAGGTGATGTCGATCTTTAGAAGATCGACAGAAAGGAGAACTTGGTTGATCCATTCTCTAAAGCTATTATGGTAAAGGAGTTCAATGATTTCAAGTCAAAGATAGGTATTAGATACTGCACCGATTGGCTTTAGTCCAAGTGGAAGATTATTGGAAATATGTTCCAAAGCTAATCGTTAGCCTGTTGATGGTTGGGCTATACATTTATAATTATATATGAATCATAAATTAATAAAAATTATTTTGATATTTTTTATCATAAAATCTGTTGTCTTTTAATGAACTCCTATGTTGTGATTAAGTTCTTAGGATTATTTAGATTCGATAAAGAAGGATTTATTGTTTAGTTCTTAAATTATTCATGATCAAAAGATACGTTGTTACTTAGGATGATAATGTTTATCGAGTATAGATCATTGTGAGCCATATTAGTTGGTTGTCCTCATAATCAAGGAATATTGAGACACTGGTATGGCATGCAAGTGAGATGTATGGATACATCTGCACCGAATGTGACCAACTCTGGAGCTTTTCTTCAACCAAGATTAGCCCTGAAGGATATGGGTACAAGTATTCCTTAGACCCGAGACCACCATGGTTACTTGCAAGCAACTCACTGTACTTAGGTACTGGACTATCTGAATTTCTAATTCAGTGATGGAAGGCTACTAGGTGCAGTCAAGTACTTTACTTATCGGTGTGTGAGTCAAGATGGGATTGACCCCTCCAAGTGTTGGAGCAAGTGCATCGCTGTATTTTAATTTAGCAAATTCTCGATTGGGATAGTCCATATGATGGATGCTAAATTTTGAAATATACTGTGGATGAATTTTAGAATTGATAGTAAATCCTAAATCATCCTTTGAGCATCGAGGTCAAGAGGATGAATTATACGGTAACCATATTTCATAGATTCGTCATTATTGCATTTTGACTTTTCGACCTATTCGGACATCGAATACCATTGTTAGATGGTCACATCGATTGGTACAGAAAATTAGTTCATGTGCTACCGACTTAGGATTCGTACCTATGGGGTCATACACATAAGAAGTTTCTATCTGATCTGATGGCTGATCATGAGTCCTAATGACCTAGGACACTATGGTCAAGAGTCCCACTAGACTAAAATGGTGAGTCCTACCTGTCTAGGTCTTTCTGATTAAGAGTTTCACTGGTCTGGGACTCTATGATCCTGAGTTTGATTTGTTTGGAATACTAGGTTCAAGAGTCCCACTGGTTTGGAACTCTTCAGGAGTTTCATGTTGATGGACTCTGTTGTCTAAACATCCATCCAATTGGAACTTTATATTTATTGGAGGATTAATTAGCAATTTGATTATTGATTAACTCAATTTGATTGAGCTATGAGAATTTGATCAAGTTTGATCAAATTGGATTCGATTGGGTTTGACCTGATCAGGTCAGGAGTTGACCTAATTACTATGGGAGTTAATCAGGGGCTGGATCAAATTAATTTTTAATTTAATTAAAAATTTAATAAGTTGGGTTAAGCCTAATTTAGTTAGATTTGACCTGATCTTATTGGGTATGGAATAATTGGTTTAGTTGAAACCAATTTTGAAAAGTCAAAGGAGGTTTGAACTTTCAACTCCCTGCGCCTACAATATTTGACCAACCTTTGACCCACGCCCCTCTTTATTTTACATGAATTTTTTCTCACACCCAGATACCTTTTGCTCTCCTTATCTCTTCTGCCTTTGACCTAGTTCAATGGTTGGACTGGTTAAAATAATTTGAATTTTGAATTCAATGTAGAAGTTGAAACTTCTCAACTCCCTCTCGTTCTTATCTTTTTCCCACGCCCACTTTGATTTTACTTCATGCAATTTTTTGTGCATTCTCATTGTGGACACATAGAAGGAGAGTCCTTCTGCGCGTCAAATACTCTGGTATGGATGTTGGATAGGGATAAGAAGGTTTTTGAATTTGATGTTGGTTGGGAGGTTGAAACAAGTTCAACCTCCGACCCTTATCTCTTTCCATGCACCTTTCCCATGGTATTCACGTCAATAAATTATGAGATTTTTTATGTGTGCAAGTGAGGGCATTAGCATTCCATGGTAAAAATTTCAATATGATTGGCTATTAGTTTTGGGCAAGAAAAATCTTGGAGTGAAGGTGAGTAGGGTCCTATAGCACTTTACTTTTTCCTCATGCCTCTATTCTCTTCTAATTTTCACCTCTAAGGATATCTAATTTTTAGATATGATCTAAATAGGTTTATAGATTTGAAAGTCATCTTTCCATAAAAACTTGTTTCATGAAAAAAATTCCACATAGAGAGGGCGTGATAGGACTTTCTGTGTGTCAAGTTTTTTGGGCAGAGTAAAACCCTAGATTTGGGAATCTGGGTTTGGATGGAGACATCGAGTGCTGTGAGCATCGGATCGCCATCAAATTTGATGCTCCTCAACCTTCTCGAGTGCTATGAGCATTAGATCAAGTGCTAAGAGATAATTATCAGGTGATGCAATTCAAAAACACAATATACCCTCGATATCAGGATGCCCCTCAACCTTCTCCTAGCAACTATAATTCTAATTTTGAGGAGAAGATTTTACAAGCTTTAGCAAGGATAAAATTCTACTCCGAGACTCTTCAACCTCACACTTAATCGATAGCAAAGCTAGAGACCTAAATAGGTTAATTAGCTATTGTCTTCAGTAAGAGGGAGGAGGAAAAACTATTCAGTCAATCCGAGATTAATCTTAGAGGTCAATGTAAGGTTGAGAATTTTATTGCTCATGAAATTTTTTTCAAACAAGCCAAATCTATTATGACCCTTAGGAATGGTATCATAGAACAACCTGGTAAAATTGAAAAGACCAAAAGCAATGAAAAGTTGACTGAGTCTGAACCAACCAAAGAGAAAGAGGACTTTAGGGCAAAGGATGAACCAATATCTTTAGCATCACCTTAATTACCCGAGCTGCATTTTTGAGTGCATTAGAATCCCTTATGCCATTTAACAAGAAGGATAAATTAGATGAAATATTAAAACTATTTAAACAAGTTCAAATCAATCTTCCCCTTCTTGATGCAATAAAATAGGTCTCAACCTATGCTAAGTTCTTGAAAGATTTGTGCACACAAAAATAAAAATCTAGAACATAAATTTTGAAAAAAAAATGCCTTACTGAATAGGCCAGTTTCATCTTCCAACATGCTACCCCTCCTAAACTTAAAGATCCAGGTGCCCTTATCATCTCTTGTGTCATAGAGAACCTATACATTAAGAAAGCTTTGTTAGATTTAGGGGCTAGTATGAATATTCTATCTAGTTCAGTATATGATCTCTTTGAATTTGATAAATTAAAACCCATTTCGGTAACCTTGCAGTTAGCTGATAGATTCATTAAGGTATCATGTAGATAATCGAGGATGTTTTAGTCAAGATCAAAGAATTTTACATTATGATTGACTTTCTAGTTTTAGAGATGGAGCATTTTGGCGATCCAAGGCAAATTTTCATAATTTTAGGATGATCCTTCCTAGCTATAGCCAATGCATGTATTAATTGTAGGATAGGAGTCATGGATGTCTCATTTGAAAATAGAAAGTTGAGATTAAATGTACTTCAAGCTCCTCACGGATCATAAACCACTACTTATTTCAAAGTAAACATGGTAAAAGAGACAATAGAAGAAACTATCCCTAAAAGTATTTATTAGAACCTAGTACATATATGTTGGGATCCTTTTGGAGTGGACGATTTTGCCTTAAATGGATATATTGAAAATATGAACACATTACTAGATCCAGCTAATTTTAGCACCACTCCCCCATGGGCCGAGAAATGTGAGCTTTTAGCTATAATACCTACTGCAATAGCTCTCTCTTTAGAATTACCATCGATTTTAGAACTGAAACCACCCTTGATCACACCTGAGTATGTATGTATAGGACCATATGACATGCTCCCAATAATTAGTGCATCGGATCCAACTTTTAATCAAAAAATCCAATTTAGGAGCATTTTAGAAGAATATATAGAAACAATCCTCGATAAACTAGAGGCTGAAAATGGGGTCGCAAACCATCTTCCAAACATTGATAATAATGAAAGAAAAAAATTTATCAATAATAAGGTTGTGAACTATTTTTTAGAAATTAGCGACCAAGTAATAAAATTTATTAATAATAGGATTACAAGTTATATTTTGAAATTTGGGGATGATAGACCATTGGATTTTTTAATCTAGTGTATGATCCTGGATAGGTGAAAGAGTCACTTGGTCTGGTTGAAGATCTTAAATTTAGCGCTTGTTGGAAGGTAATCCAGCATTTTATCTTATCTAATTTTTATTTTATAGAAATTTAATAAGAACGATTAGTCATGTTGGGGGGAGCACATCATTAACATCTTGCATGAACCCGATGGTGTATAATGAAGAACCTATAGACAATAACAAATCAGGTAGTATCCCTCCTTGATAGATATTTATTCTTATTTATTCTTACTTTATTGAGAATAATGTCGATTAAGTTGAAAAAAAAAATTAATTTAATAAAGTCTTCGAGTATGCTTAAAAATAATTAGTTTTGTATATCTAAATTTTATCTCTATTTGGAATTAATCAGGCATTCTAATCAATGATTGATTAATGATCTAGATAATTTTGAAGATACTAAGGGATAAATTATTAAAAAAATCTAATGAATGGTAGGGTTTAGACCAGATTAGATTTTTGAGTGACACCAAAGCCCTCTTCTTACTAATCTCAATGAAGAATCTGCTTCATGGGTGATTGGGTGGAAAAGGTCAAGGTATACAAAAGTTTTCCTTAAAATTTACTTTATTGAAACAAAAAGGGTTTAGTGTTATCTCATGGAGTAACCGGGCCTCTTTGCCTAGGTAAGCATTGTGATTTGCGTCAAAAGATGTGGATATAAGAAATCGATTATAAGAATTATATTTTCTTGAACTTGAGTTAATAAATATGAGGGGTGTTTTACACCTAATGTCCTAAAATCAACTGATTTGAGAGTCAGTGGTTGAAAATTTGCTACAAGAGTCAGCAAAAAAGTACAAATAAGTATAAAAAAAATAGATAATAAGGGAGATTAAATTGTAAGAAGATAATAAATCTAGCTTACATCTAGTTAAAGAATTTAAAGAGTAAAGTTGGGAGTTGATGAAAGAAGAGCTCTTAAAATTTCTATAGCTAACACTCAACCACAAACTGGATCAAATTGATAATCCAATGAAGTATCTCTTTAATGGTTTGATCGGTATCAGCTGCATTCAAGATTGCCTAGGATAACTTTCAATTCAGAGACGAGTCGATACACAATGCTAATGTCTCTATTTTACTCAAGAATGAGTACAATTCAAATTAGGGAGGTATGATGAATATATTAAATATGATATAAAAAATATTTAAATTTATATTATTTAATCTTTATTATTTTATAATTAATACTTTTTATATTATATTTTAAAAATAATTAATTATCAAAATGTAATTCTATACTAAGTCCAATATATGCAAATAATGTTCTATGAAGTCCAATTTAAAGCTAAAAAACTAAAGATATAGGTATGTATGGCATTAATATAAAAAAAAATATTTTAAATTTTTTTTGATATTGCCAATTAGTGGTGAGCATTAAATGCTCAAAAGTTGTGGGCGCTGGCTGATTTGGAGAATGGAAGTTGGTGTGAGGGAGCTGGGATTTTTTGTGCTGGCACACATGCGAAGGCAAGGAAATCTGAGATTTTTGGTGCTGGCACGCATGCAAAAGTGGCTTGCAGCTTGGCATGGGCACACATGAAAAGGCAAAATAAAGAAAAAAGTACAGTATCCCATGAGCACACGGCAACCAAAAAAAAAAAAAAAAAACATGACGATGCGGCTCATAGCGGACGAGCCTGAAATTTAAAAAAAAAATAATATTTTAAATTTTTTTTAAGAAGAAAAATTTATATTGAATGATAACTTTTTTTTTTTATCTTATCTATTTTTGATCCAACAATCTCATCCATCCATTTTTTAATCTTTATTCTTCTTTTTATCCCACATCTAAAAATCATGTAAAACTTCTTCACCCTAATATCTATAAAATGCTCTTGTATCTCCACCTTGAGGATCTTCTAGGAGTCCTTCTAGAGCCTTATATAGAGAAAGAGGAAGGAATTATTTCATGAGCAGCTAGACTAGCAGTCTCGAAAGAAGAGAAAAAATTTTGTAATTACACAGCGTGGATTCTATTATTCTAAATTTTTTTATATATTTTTTTTATATAATAAAGATTATGCTTCTTATTGGATTATATGAGTTTCTTATTTGCTTTTTTATATGCTTTCTTTTCTTTTATGTTCTTTTGTTAGATTAAAGTTAGGAACAACTTTTGCTTTTCGGAGATGTGCCATGGTCTACGAGTATAGGGCGTGCCGAGAAAAGAGGAGTTATTTATCTAATACTTTCTAAAGATGCATCATGATCTACAGGTATGGAGCATGCCAATGAAAGACAGGTATTTTTCTAAGATTAATCATAATTATTTTTTTTAAAAATATAACTTTTTTTAGTGCAAAATTAATTCATAACTTCTGAGATCCTTGTTTTCTAATTACTCCAGTTTTGGGATAGTTTATTTTCTAAATCAAAATAAATATTTATTTATTTATTTTGTAATCTTAACTTAGTCTTAGGTTCCTGAGGATACGATCTCGATTCATCCTACCTACATAGTATGTAGAGTTATTTTTGGTACTATCAATGACTATACATCATTCTCTAACTTTCAGAGGTGGACGTGGTGGGCGGTGGTAGGCCCGAAGACTTCTATAAAAGGGGGGCTTTGCCCGAAGACTTCTATAAAAGGGGGGCTTTGGATGCCATAGACCGCCATCTGCAAGTGTTTCCCTAATGTCACGGTGGTGTCAATTGGCCTGTCGCTGTGAGGTCGTCAGCATTTTCTTCCAGCCCAGTGGCCCTTGCTTTTGTTGAGTGATTCAGCAGCGCTTTCGGACCTTCTTTGACTTTGAAGGTATTGGAAAATGCCAGGGGGCTCAAGGCAGGGCAGGAGTGATAGGAGAAAGGAGCTGCTCGCACCTTCACCCCCATAGGCATGGTCCCTTCTTTGAAAGCGCATCGAGAAGGTGGATGCAGTCTCTCGGAAGGCACCTCCCCCAATTTGGCTTGGGGGATAGAGGCAGCCAAGGTAAAGGAGCTGGTGTTGGAGGTTCCTTTGGTGCTTCTCCGTGCCAGGGCTCTTTATCCCCTCTAGGGGACTACTCGGCCTTGGGGGAAGGGGCGTTGCTTTTCGACCGTCCTTGGAGGCAGGCACACCCTTGGCAGAGATGAAGCTACAGCTTCTCCATCTCTTCTTGCGATGTGTAGCGTCTTGCTGTCGTGATGACTTGGAGCACCCAACCGAGCTCAACACCAGTGTTGAAGACTGACATGGTTCATCATGGGCCTGGATTTGCACTTTTTGTAGTTGGATATCCTTCAAGTTTGTAATATTTGAATTCTTTATCAATAAAATTTTCCTTTCTTCTTTTTGTTCTCCCATCTTCGTTTCCTTTCCGATTAGAAGTCTTTAGACCTGGACCCCATCTAAGGACCTCATGATGGGATTTGGTTTGATTGTAGGTAGGACATGTTGTTAGGAATATCAACATGCTTTGATACCACTTGTTAAGGATCTAGAACTAGCGGATTGCGACAAGAAGAAAGAAGAAAACAAAACAAGAACAATCAAGTACGTGGATCAATCTAAAGACTCACCTCCACGGGACATGCAAACGTCACTATGAAAAAGAACGAGATACGAGAAGATTATGCACTCTCAACTCACGTATACAATCCTCTCAACAAGAAGTTATCCTGAACAAACTCTCTCTTGGAGACCCCTTGAAATGACCGCAGTCTATTGCCTAGCTGTCTGCCCGAAGCTTCTGCTTCTGCTGTCCGTTGGCGCCCTTTTCTATGCTCTCTATATCTCAGGCTCTCTCAAAATCACCAAGCCACTTCCACAAAGCTCTCAGTCTACTGCTTATAAAGGCCACGAAAGTCCAAATCCAAGTCAAATGCGGAGATAACAATCCTGACAGGATTCGGGTGTCCGCATGAAGAAAGGATCCTGCGCATCGACGAGGCCACCTGGGCCCAGGCACGCTTGTGCATGCGTGTGCTTGGGCCCGCACTGGGCCATGCGCCCATGCTTGGGCCGTGCGTAGGGTCGTTGGCCGCTGGGCCACGCCCGCATGCTAACTGGCCCGAGCACCAGTGCACGCCTGGGTCGGCCCCCGTAGGCCTGCGCTCCTGGGTCACGCCTTCGTGGGCCTGCCAATCATGGGCCCCTCTTTGGCAATCCGTCTGATGCTCCTTCCTATGTATCTTTGCTATTTGATCTTCAATTGGGATGTTTTTGGACTTGTTGGACTTCATTTGTCATGCTGGACCTCGCTGTGGGCTTAATGTGGAAGAATTCGAGGCATTTTTTCAACAATCTTCATCTCGACTTGATATTCGATCTCTACCTATCTTAGAGTTCGTCTAGCACCTCCATGCCCTGGGACAATCGCCTGCTGATCATGGATGGACAAACGTGGAATCGAGCCAGGCTGCTCGATCCCACCTCCGTCAACTGTTGTGATTCGCCTGACCTGAGACTTGCTCGGGGTAGCCTCCTACGGTAATAGAAACTTCACCTTGCGACATCGCATGTCATCCTCCCGAGTCTCTCGTTCCGTGTTCGATCCATCTCCACCTAGAGCTTCACCTTGCACTGGACTCCCCGGTATGAGGTAATATCCTCCATACTTTCTTCCTCTTAGCACCATCCTACTACCGTGCATGACCTTCAGGATTCCTCCATCAGCTTTCTATCTGAAGCTGATCGAATCCAGTCTGCTCAGTGAAATTAGATTCTTTTTAAAGTTGGATATGTATCGGACCTCACCCAATTTCTTCACTGTTCTATCATGGAGCTTCATATTGACCGTTTGGCTGCTCTTGATCTCACAGCTCAATCCATTTGGCAAGAACACAGTGTCCTTACTGGTCTCTAAAGAGTCAAACACTTCTCTCTATAACATACATGATGGAAATGAGCAGAATCCATAATCCATTAGGAGGAAGAAGTAAATACCTCATCAGTAATTAGAAGAATATCATCACTGCCTTCTATATCGCTACTGGCCATCGCTATAGTAGCCCTCGTCCTATCTTTGAGTTATGGGCAATCCTTGACTCGATGCTCCAACTCGTCGCATCTGTAGCATCTGATCTTGCTTTGGTTCCTCATCTTAAATCTGGATCATCCTCCTCGCGATCTTCTACCGCTCCGTCTACTACCTCCTGCTCCTTTAGAAACCACCAAAGTTGAGCTGTCACCATTTGATCTTGAAGCTAGGTTCTCCCTCCTGAGAACCTTGTTCTGGAGAATCACCGTAGTGACTTCGTCCATCTTGATGGTGCTCTTTTCCACTAGAAGAGTAGTCACCAATAACTCATATGAAGAAAAAAGTGATGCAAGCAAGACTGACTCCCTGGTCTTCTCCTCAACTTTTTTACCAATACTGAGGAGGTCGGTGAGGATCTTCTGAAAGTTGGTTAGTTACTCCCGCACGCTCTAGCCTTCATCCATCCACAGTTGATAGAACTGCCTCTAAAGAAAGAGGGTGTTGGTGAGGGACTTCGTCATGTATAACTCCTCGAGCTTCGACCACAGCATCGTCGAAAAAGTCTCACCAAGTACATGTATCACCACATCATCCACTAGGTACAAGCGGATCGTGCTTACCACCTGCATCTGGGTCTACTTCCAATCCTTCACCTCTATGGTGGCTGGCATCTCGTCGTACAAGAAAGCATCGATCAAACCATGTTGGATGAGGACATTCTTTATCCTTGCTTGCCATAAGAAAAAATTGCTCTTTTTATCAAATCTGTTGATCTCCATCTTGATTGCACTTATCTTCTTCATGTTCTTCAATCTCTATCACTACTACTATAATCTGTGCTCCAGTACCGTTTGGGCTCTGATATTAATTTTTGGGGGTATCAACATGCTTTGATACCACTTATTAAGGATCTAGTACCAGCAGATTGCGATAGAAAGAAAGAAGAAAATAAAACAAGAACAATCAAGTACGTGGATCAGCTTAAAGGCTCGCCTCCATGGGGCATGCAAACTTTACTATGAAAAAGAAAGAGAAACAAGAGAAGATTATCCACTCTCAACTCATGTATACAATCCTCTTAACAAGAAGTTATCCTAAACAAACTCTCTTTTGGAGATCTTCTGAAACGACCGCAATCTGCTGTCTAGCTATCTACCTGAAGTTTCTACTCTTGCTGTCCACTGGTGGCCTTTTCTCTGCTCTCTGCATCTTAGGCTCTCTCAAAATCACCAAGCCACTACCATAAAGCTCTTGGTCTGCTACTTATAAAGGCCATGGAAGTCCAAATCCAAGTCAAACGTGGAGATAACAATCCTGAAAGGATTCGGATGTCCGTGCGAAGAAAGGATCCCATGTGTCGGCGAGGCCGCCTGGGCTTAGGCCGTGCCCACGTGTGCCTGGGCCGCATGTGGCATTGGGCCACATGCCTGTGCGCCCGCGCAGGGCCGCAAGCTCATGTTAGGCCATGCCCGCACTGGGCCATGCACGCGCACTGGCTTGCCCGCACGCTAGTGCATGCCTGGGCTGGCCCCCGCAGGCCCGCATGCGTGGGTCGCACGTCCATGGGCCTGCGGGTCATGGGCTCCACTTCGGCGATCCGTCTGATGCTCCTTCGTGCGTATCTTCGCTATTTGGTCTGCGATTGGGGTGTTGTTGGACTCGTTGGACTCCGTTCGTCATTCTGGACCTCGCTGTGGGCTTAATATGGAAGAATTTGGGGCATTTTTCTCAACACATGTTTGGTGCCCCGATGGGGTCCTTGGGAGGTCAGCCACTTTTTTGATCTTCCCTAGTCTCGGCCATGGGTATAGGCCTTGGCAGCCTTCCTCGAATCGATCCCGATGGGGATTCTCATTGGATGACTTAGCGAAGCATAGAGTACACGAAAGGTCTTTATTGCTGGCAAAAAGTGATTACACTTCATGAGTAATACATTCGGAGGTTATCAGAGTTTCATATTCTCGAAATTTGGCTATCATCTAGGTTCTCCAGTCGATAGGCTCCTGGCCATAGGATCTCTATGATCTTGTAAGGACCTTCCCAATTCAGAGCTAACTTGCCCCGTTCTATGGGTTTAGAAGCCTTGATGTGCCTTAGAACAAGGTCTCTTAGTTGGAAAACCTTGAACTTGACCCAAAAATTATAGTAGCGGATGACTCGCTGCAAGTACGATGCCATCCAAATGCGAGCCCTTTCTTTGTTTCCTCGAGTAAGTTAAGTTCATGTTTGCCCAAAGTTGGCAAGATTCTCCTACTCATTATAGAGTTTGACTCTGGTCGAAGGTGTGCCAGTTTCCATAGGGGTGACTAGTTCGGCTCCAAAGGTGAGGTTGAAGGTAGTCTCTCTATTCACAGTCTGAGGAGTCATCCTATATGCCCATAGGATATGGTAGAGCTCCTCTATCTAGAGCCCCTTTGATTGGCCGAGCCTGGCCTTTAATCCCTTAAGGATTGTGTAGTTGGTCACTTTGGCCTCTCTATTAGATTGCAAATATACTATGGATGTAAGCCAGTGATCAATATGGAGTTCCGAATAGAAGTTCTTGAACTTTTGGTTGTTAAACTAGCATCCATTATCGATGACAATCGCTTGGGGAAGTCCGAATTGGCAGATGATCAACTTCCAAATGAAGTCTCGAACATTGGCCTCGATTATTTGGATGAGAAATTTGGCTTCGGCCCATTTGGTGAAGTAATCAATTTCTACAATCAGGAACTTTCATTGTCTAGTTGTCTGGGGGAATGGTCCGAGGATGTCGATGAAGGAACTAGTCTAGGATTTTAGGGTTAGATTTTTAAATTTTTTTAAATCTATGCAGCAAAAATATGAATTAATCATATTAATTCATAATTAAACATAAAAAATTCTAGATCTAGGATCCTATTACATGATTAAAGTATAATATTAAATCAAAAATTAAAACATGAGAATAAATCATGTTGATTATATTAGCATAAAAATTATTCTATGTTAGATCAAATCTAGATAAGAGAAAGATAATCATATCATCTATACATTTGCAAATCGAGTTCTCTAACTCACTGATCAGGGCCTGAGGTTGTTGTTTCAAGCTACACATATGTCTGGCCTTTATAAGTTGTCTACACGAGCCCTCGATCGCTAATCAAAAGTTCGATGCTTGAAAATTAGCATAGTTTGCTAGAACTGTGCTGATCCTTCTTTGATAGTTGATTTGGATTCTTTTTTCTTTGAAACATGGACCCTCCAATTTTCACAAGATGAGGAAGATTATTTTGGATCGAGACACCTCTTAAAATCACAAAAAGAATGGAGGAATAGATGGAAGAAAACCCTAGAAGAAGATCCTCTTCTTCTCTTTTTCTCTCACCAAACATCTTAATTGGTGCCTTTACAATTCCCATGCCTAAATCTCTTTGTGCCCAGCCTCTCCATGCCCAAAGATCTCTCTCTTAGATTTGTAATCTCAAAAAAAATTAGGTTAAAAACCTTTTATTATTGAGAGATATGGAGAAATTCTTGTCTAGGTCAAATACCTAGTCAAGAGACCACCAAATTGGGCTAGACTTGGGGCGCCCAACTCTTGGACGTCCCCTCCTTTTTAGATGTGGACTATCTGGTGTTTGGCACATTAATTTTTTTTTTTTTTGCATGAAAATTTTAGAGAAAAATCAGGAGTTTAGGCACCATACATGGATAAGAATTCTGTTGCAACAAACTCTATCAAATAGAGTTTGAAATCAAAACAACTAATTTATTTTGACTTGGTCCTCAACCAAATACCATGTAAGCAATATATGAAATGTGGGGATGCATGTCCTCTCTCTAAAAAAAGAGATTTCATGAAAAAATTAAATAAAATTTTATGGAGAGTGCGTGGAGATTAAATGGTGCAAGGATTTGGGAGTCCTGATCTCACTAGAACTCATAATTTGACTTGGTCCAACTTGATCCTTAGATCAAATTAAATTAGGATTTATTTAATCAAATTAGATTAGATTTTAGTTCAACTAATAATCTTATTAAATTAGATTAAATCAAATTTAATTTTAATTTAATTTTTAATCAAATTAGAGATTAGGTTCAGTCAAGTCCTAATTGAACTAGGACTAGTTCTTCCTTGCAATTGGCTCATTCAATAAATCAGTTGGACTTGATCCAATCAAGTCCAAACTAAATCTAAATAAATCATATTTAATTAGACTTAATCTCAGTCCTCTAACTTAATTAAATAAAATTAATTAGCAATTGAATTGCTAATCGATCCTCCTATAATACTTGCACTAGATTAAACATCAATTGTATTGATTGTTTAATCCTAGAACGATTCTTAATCATTGATCAACCATCCGATCAGATTGAAATCTCTTATGTGTATGATCCCATCGGTCTAAACTTAAGCTGGTAGCATAGGAACTAATTTCTGTATCAATCGAAGTAACCATCTAGCAATGGTATCCGATGGTCGGATAGGTCGAATGTGTAGAACAACATCCTTAGAACCCATGTGGATATAGTTTCTGTATAATTCATCTCCTTGACCAAAATGCTCATAGGACATCTTAGAATTTAATTGTCAACCCCGATTAGATCATCCACATTGTATTTCAAAATACCAAATTTATTTTATGGATTACCCTGGCCAAGATTTTTGTTATATTAAAATACAGTGATGCATTCTTCTCCAACTCTTGGAGTGGTTAATCCCATCTTGATCACTCACCGACTTTGCAAGTACTTGATTATGCTTAGAAATCTTTCGTTACTGAATTAAAAATTCAGTCAGTTTGGTACCAAAGCATAGTGAGTTGCTTGCAAGCCACCGTGGTGATCTTAAGTCTAAGGGATATTTATATCTATATCCCATAAGAGCATTTTTCGATAGCAGAATGCTCAGGAGTTGGTCATGTCCTGAGACGATGTATCCATACACCTCACTTATATGCCATACCAGTATCTCTATACTTCTTGGTTAAGAAGACAACCAATCTATATGACATACAATGATCTATACTCGATAAACGCTGTCATCCTAATTAATAGAGTATCCTTTGGTCATAAACTACTTAAGGACTAATCAATAAATCCTCTCTTTATCAAAACTAAATAGTCCTAAGAACTTCAACACAATAATGAAGTTCATTAGAAGATTTAGATTTTATGATGAAAATATTAAAATATATTTTATTTAATAATGAATCAATTATAATTATAAGATAGCACAACCATTAATAGGCTCACGATTGACTTTGGGATATATTTTCCAACAACTTTTACTTATTCTAAAGCCACTCGGTATAGTATCTAATATCCATCTTCGACTTATGATCGTCAAACTCCTTTATCGCTAGGGCTTTAGTGAAGGGGTTGGCCAGATTCTTCTTTTCATCGATCTTCTGAAGGTTGATGTCATCTTGATCCACGATCTTCTGGATCAGATAGTAGTGGCACAGTATGTACTTCATTCGCTGGTGTGCTTTTGATTCTTTTGCCTGAGCAATGGCACTAGTGCTGTCGTAGTGGAGCAGGACTGGTCCATTAAGAGATGGTGCTACTCCGAGCTCGATGATGAATTTTCTCAGCCACACAACCTTCTTCGCAGCATCTGATGCTGTGATGTACTCTACTTCATAAATAGAGTCTATTATAGTATGCTGCTTAGAACTCTTCCAACAAACGGCTCCACCATTTAGGATAAAGATATAACTCGACATGTTTCTGCTGTCATCATGGTCAGATTGAAAGCTGAAGTCTGTAAATCTCTCAAGTTTTAGATTTGACTCACCATAAACTAACCATTGATCTTTAGTATTTTTTAAATACTTAAGGATGGCTTTAACCACTTTTCAGTAGTTTTTTTCTATATCAGATTGGTATCTGCTCACTATTCCTAGTGAGTATGCCATATCTGATCTCGTACATATCATAATATACATGATAGATTCCACTATCGAAGCATATGATAATCTACTCATATGCTCTCTTTCTTCAGGAGTTGTCAAACAATCCTTTTTAGTGAGAGAAATTTCATGGCCTATCAAAAGATAGCGTTTCTTTGAATTTTTCATATTGAACTTCTTTAGTACAATTTTTATGTACGTGGACTGGTATAACCCAACCATCCTCTTAGATCTATCCCTATAGATTTTCATTCCCAGAATGTAGGATGCTTTATCCAAGTCCTTCATGGAGAACTGAGATGACAACCAAACCTTTATTTCTTGCAGTGCAGGAATGTCATTCCTGATTAAGAGAATGTCATCTACGTACAAGACAAGGAATACCACCACTGGGCCATTCATCCACTTGTATATGTAGAGCTCTTTTCCATTCTTAACAAAGCCATATGTTTTGATTACTTTATCAAAATGCATGTTCCAATTTTGAGATGCTTGCTTCAATTCATAAATGGATCTCTGAAGCTTGCACACCTTGGACTCATCTATAGATGTGAATCTTTCATGTTGTATCATATACACTTCTTTGGTCAGCTCTTCATTCAAGAAAGCTATCTTCACATCCATCTGCTAGATTTTATAGTCCAGATGGATAGCTATAGCAAGCATTATCCGAATGGATTTGAGCATTGCCACAGGAAAGAATGTCTCATCATAATCAATACCATAACATTGATGATACCTCTTGACAACCAGATGAATTTTATAGTTCTCCATCTTTCCATCTGCGCCTCTCTTTCTTTTAAAGATCCACTTACATCCAATGGGTTTAACCCCTTTGGATGGGTCAATCAATGTCCACACATTGTTGATCTTCATGGACATCAATTTAGATTTTATGGCCTTAAGCCATTTCTCAGAATCAGGCCTCTGCATTGCATCTGTATAAGTGATCAGATCCTCATCATTCTCATCGAGTTCGATGGAATTACCATCCCAGACTAAGAAACCATAGTATCTGTTCGACTGATGCAGTACTCTACCAGATCGCCTTAATGGTGCAGGTGCACTGAACTTCGAATTTGATCTAATCAAATCTGATTTAGGTTTAGCTATAGGTGTCAATCTTCCTACTTGTTAAAATTCATCAAGTTCAATCTTAAAGGCAATAGTTCCTTCACCAAGGATCTCCTTTTCTAAAAAAATTGCTTTAAGGCTAACGAATACTTTTTGTTCATCAGCATGGTAGAAAAATATCCTTTTGATTCTTTGAGATATCCTATGAATGTGCACTTGTCAGACCTAGGTCCAAGTTTATTTGAGATTAATAGTTTCACATAAGCCGAGCATCCTCAGATCCTGAGGTGTGAAAGTGTTGGCTTACGCCTTATCTATATCTCGTATGGAGTTTTAATCACAGACTTACTTGAAACCCTATTTAAAAGATAGCAAGTCGATTCGAGTGCATATCCCCAGAAGGATATCAGCAAGTTGGTAAAGCCTATGATGGATCAGACCACATCTAACAGAGTCTAATTCCTTCTTTTTGATACACTATTATACTGTGGTGTTCCTGAAGGAGTCCACTAGGAGAGAATCCTATTTTTTTTTAGATATGTGAGAAACTCATTAGAAATATATTTCTCTCCTTGGTTAGACCAAAGAGTTTTAATATTCTTTCTAGTTTATTTTTCTACTTTACCTCTGAATCTTATTTAAATATTTTAAATGATTTTAACTTATATTTTATCAGATAGACATATCCATACCTGGATAGATCATCTATGAAAGTAATGAAGTAGAGATATCCATCTCTAGCACTAGTGCTCATAGGTCCACATACATTAGTATGTACTAGACCTAAGAGCTCAGTGGCTCTCTTATTTTTTTTAGTAAAAGATGACTTGGTTATTTTTTTAAGTAGACAAGACTCACAGGTTGGAAGTGATTTACAATCACTGACTTTGAGAATTTTCTTTTGAGTCAACCTGTTTGTCCTATTCTTGTTTATATGACCTAGTTTATAGTGCCATAAGTACATATCAAACACACTATCTAATCTAGGATGCTTGCTAGTGGAATAGACTACATTAACAGATGATGATAACAAATATATATCATTATTCAAATATCCAGAGAATATAGTAACACCATTCATAATGATATTATAAACTCTTTTTTTATTAAAATTTTATAATTATCTTTGGCCAAAAGGCCTACAGAAATGACATTCAAAAAGAAACTAGGATAAAAGTGACAATCACTAAGAACAATGATATGAGACTCAAATACAAGTTTCATTCATGGATATTTTTTATGATAGAATGTCATAATTTTAACATATAATATCAAAATTTTGATCAAGATGTCATAATTCTTTATTTGAGAATATTTTTTATGATAGAATATTATAATTTTAACCTACAATATCATAGTTTTGATGTAGAATATTATAATTTTGTATTTGTAGATATTTTCTCTGATAGAATGTCATAATTTTAACATATAATATCATAATTTTGATCTAAAATATCATAATTTTATATTTATAGATATTTTCTATGATAGAATATCATAATTTTAATCTAAAATATCATAATTTTAATTTAGAATATCATAATTCTATATTTGAGAATATTTTCTATAATGGAATATCATAAATTTAACCTATAATATCATCATTTTGATCCAAAATGTCATAATTCTATATTTATGAATATTTTTTATGATAGAATGTTATAATTTTAATCTATAATATAATAATTTTGATCCAAAATATCATAATTTTATGTTTGAGAATATTTTTTATGATAAAATATTATAAATTTAATCTATAATGTCAAAATTTTGATCAGGAATATCATAATTTTGTATTTGTAGATATTTGTAAGTTAAAACTATGATGTTATATATTGAAATTATGATACTGTAGGCTAAAATTATAATATTCTACTAAAAAAAATATTTTTGAATATCATAATTCTAATATTTTTATCAAAATTATGATATTATAAGTTAGAATTATGATATTCTGTAACAAAAAATATTTATACTATTATAGATTAAAATTATAATATACTACTATAGAAAATATCCATGAACACAGAATTATGATATTCTATATCAAAATTATGATATTTTATATTAAAATTATTATATCATGTAGGTAAAATATCTTCTAAAAATAGTTTTGATAATATTATGATATTTTAGATCAAAATTATGATATTCTAAATTAATACTATGACATCCTATAAATAATATACTTTTTAAGTATATTTTTTAATATTTTTATAATATATTAGATTAAAATTATAATATTATAGATTAATATTATGACATGTTATATATATGACATCTCAAAATGGTTACTTTATATCTTCTATATGTATTTTTTGACTTCAAATAACCTTTTATATATCTTCTACAGAGATTTCTGTAAATGATCAGCTGGATGAGGCTTCATGAGGTAGTTGCCTTAAGAATCCATCTTCTTTTAGTATACCATATATAGATAATAATTTATGGCAAGAAGAGAAGCATAGAAAGAACGAGGGAGGAGATTGTCAAGGATGAAATATTATAAATTTTTTATTATTTATTATAATTTATAAATTAAATATTTTAATTTCATCAAAATGTGAAATATATTATAATAGATGATTTGAAAACCTATTAATTTGATATAATATCATCTTAAATTTCTATAAGTATTATATTCAAGGATGTTTTTTACGATAAGATATCATAATTTTAACCTACAATATCATAATTTTAACTTAAAATATCATAATTCTATATTCAAAAATTTTTTTTGATAGAAAATTATAAATTTAATCTATAATATGATAATTTTAATCTAGAATATCATAATTTTGTGTTCGTGGAAGTTTTCTATGATAGAATGCCATAATTTTAATCTATAATATCAAAATTTTGATACAAAATATCATAATTCTACATTTATGAATATTTTCTATAGTAGAATATCATAATTTTAATATATAATATCATAAGTTTGATATAGAATATCTTAATTTTTCATCCATTGATATTTTGTATGATAGAATATTATAATTTTAACTTACAAATATTTACGAAAGTAAAATTATGATATTCTAGATCAAAATTATGACATCATATGTTAAATTTATGATATTCTATTATAGAAAACATCCTCAAATGCATAATTATGACATTCTAGATTAGAATTATAATATTTTAGATTAAAATTATGACATTCTATAATAAAAAATATCCATGAACATAAAATTATTATATTCTGGATTAAAATTATGATATTGTAAGTTAAATTTATGACATTCTATTATAGAAAATATTCTCAAATATAGAATTATAAAATTCTAGATCCAAATTATGATATTTTAAGTTAAAATTATAATATTCTATAATAAAAAATATCCACGAATATCAAATTATTATATTTTGAATCAAAATTATGATATTATAGGTAAAAATTATAATATTTTATCATATAAAACATTCACGAATGCAAAATTATGACATTGTGTATCAAAATTATGATATTTTATGATAGAAAATATCTACGAATATAGAATTATGATATTTTATATCAAAATTATGATATTATAGATTAAAATTATAATATTCAATATTAAATATTTTTAAATAAAAAATTATGATATTTTGATCAAAATTATGATATTGTAGGTTAAAATTATAACATTCTATGTTAAAAAATATCCATGAATAAAAAATTATAATATTTTTTATCAAAATTATGATATTATTGGTTAAAATTATAAAATTCTATCATAAAAAATATCATTGAACAAAGTATTATTGTATTCTAGATTTAAATTATGATATTATAGTTTAAAATTATCACATTCTATAATAAAAAATATTCATAAATGCAGAATTTTAAAATTTTTGATCAATATTATGATATTGTAGATTAAAATTATAGCATCTTCTCATAGAAAATTTTTTTGAATGAAGAAGTATAACATCCTGGATCAAAATTATGATATTATTGATTAAAATTATGACATCTTGTCATAGAAAATATTCTTGAACATAATACTTATTGTTAGGGGTAAAATAAACTCGTCGAAGTTCTTAGCTGCCAACTCCCATTCTGAAGAAATTCATCGATCCTCTCAATAACAAGTCTATACCATGAAACTTATTGAAGGAACATTGAAGCTCAGCCAGACGATCTTGAACAGTAAAGAAAAGCTATTATTTAATTAATCTTGCTTCTTAACTGAGAACGAATGATAGGATCAAAGTTCAACCCTTTTGACCTTAATTGGTGATGAGTTTTGAAGACAGTTGAAGTCCTATATTATGGATAAATTCTCCTTCCAACTGAACCCCTAAAGTTATACTCCTTCAAGTCATGCTTCTTCTGGACGAATTCTTCCAGTCGCGCTTCTTCTGGATGAACTCCTCCAATCGTACTTCTTTAGTCGCGCTCTTCTCGATAGTGCTCCTTCTAACCAAACTCCTCCAGTTGTGCTCCTCTTAACAACGTTCTTTTCAGTCGTGTTCTTCTTGACAGTGCTCCTCTCAGCCAAACTCTTCAAGTCATGCTCCTTCCAATGGACTCCTTTCGGATGCACTCCTTTCAATCATGCTTTCTCCAACCAAAGTCCTTCCATTCGAGCATCTTTTAGGATGAGCTTCTTCCAATCAGTCATGGATCTATTTAATTCATGTTGCGCTTATCAATTAGAGCCATCAAAAAGGATCCTATCTAGCCATTGATTCATGACAATTGCTCCACGAAGGATGGAGCATAGTATTTCAGATCTTAATTCAAAAGGCACTTATCTGCACACGACCCAGGAGGTTTTTGAACTTCTCGAAGCCACTAGACGTAACCCCAATAGACCTCAGCTGGTTGCAAGTTCATTGCATATACCAAAGTCTTTAATCTATGTTCGAGCTCCAGCAAATAGATCTCAACTGCCTGCAAATCATGACAAATGATAACTCATCCTCCATAACAAACTCCATGTGGCCTGAGCGGTCCACTACTAGATAGTTATGGCTATCACCATTAGTTTGTTACATGCTGCTTCTATAAAATAGACCCTCCATATACATTTTTCTCTAAGCCTTCTTCCCCTCTTCATTACTTTACTTCTCTATTTTCTAAGCACTCCATTCCAGTTGGCCAAAGAATTGACTTGAGCATTGAAGGATCCTATCGAAGCCACCCATCTTCGGTTAGAACTTTATTTTGTAGGTCCAATTGATGGCCTAAAGCCAATCATCTAAGTTGTAGAGATTGGAACCTATATATAAATTATCTAATAATAATAGTTATTTGACTGGTTTATCATAAAAATTTCTATCTTTCTTAAATAAACTCTTAAATTATGATGTAGTCCTTGGAACCATATTTAATTGATAAAGAAGGATTTATCGGATGATTTTAAATTATTCATGATCAAATGATAAGTTATTAATAAGAACGATAACTTATCAAGTGTAGGTCGCTGTATGCCATATACGTTGGTTGTCCTCGTAACCAAGTAGTGTGGAGACACTGATATGGCATCCAAGTGAGATGTAGAAGTACATCTGTACTGAACATGATCAATATAGCACTCTACTATCAAGAGTAGCTAGCTAAGGCCAATGGACATAAGTATCCCTCTGACCTAAGATCACTACGGTGACTTGCAAGTAACTCACTATACTTTGGTGTTGGATTGTCTGTATTTTAAATATAGGATCAAAATATTTTTGGGTACAATCAAGTACTTGTAGAGTCAGTGTGTGAGTCAAGATGGAATTGAACATTCCTGATTAACTTCAGAAAAAGAATGTCTCGCTGTGTTTTAATTTAGCAAAACCTAGATCTTGGTAATTCTCGTGAGGAGTCATGGGATTTACAAAATTTTGAAACACAATAAAGATAACTTGTATGAGTGTTGACAGCTTACTTGAAGTCGTCTTAAGCATTATTGATTAAAAGAATGAATTATACGATAATCATAGGCTAGGATTCTAAGAATATTGCTTTACATACATTCGACCTATCCGATCATTGAAAATTACTAGATGGTCATTTTGATTAGTACAGAAATTGGTTTCTATACTATTGACTTAGGTTCAAATCTATAGGATCATACACATTAGAGGTTGTAATATGATCAGATGGTTAATCGATGATTAAGAATTGTACTAAGATCAAACTATCAATACGATTGATGTTTGAACTAATGCAAGTATTGCAGGAGGATCGATTAGCAATTGAATTGCTAATTAGCTTAATTTGATTAAACAATTAGGTTGAGATCAAGTCTAATTAAATTAGATTCAATTAGAATTGATTTGGACTTAATTGGGTTAGGTCCAATTGATTTATTGGATAAGTCAATTGCAAGAAAAAATAAGTTCTTATTAGACAAGGACTTGAGTGCACCTAATTTCTAATATAATTAGAAATTAAATCAGATTTAAATATGATTTAAACATAATTTAGTTAGACTTCTAATTGGATTAGGATTGCCTATTAATTAGATTAATTTAAATCAAATTTAATTTAAATTCAAAAGATCTTGACCTAGTCAAAATAGGAGAGTTCAAGTTAGACTAGGACTCCTCCCTTTACTCTTGCGCCAAACATCTCCATGCCCCATATTTAATTTCAAAAATTTACATGAATATTTCCACACCTAAGAAGAGTTTCTCCATGCCCCAAATTCTAGTTTTGGGAATAAAATTTGACTTGGTCAAATTTTCAAATTGGATTTGATATGGACTCTATTTGATAGAGTCCTAATTAACCAAAACACCTCCTCCCTATTTACGCCATGCTTTCCATGGTATTTATTTTTTTGTGTGCCTATTTTCTAGGGATTTTTTATGGTTTTTCCTTCCTTTGGTCGTTGGCTTTAGGTTGTCCATGCCAAAAATAAAGGAGGGTGGTGTCCAAGAGTTGGACACCACCAAGACTCCTTGGAGGACTAGGTTTTGACCTAGTCTTCCTAATAAATAGGGCACCTCCTATTTTTTTGGTGTGTATGTGATATCCCTGGGTTTCTCCACGAAAATTTAAGAGCAAAAAGAGGAGGAGGCAAGGGAAATTGAGGGGCCAAGTTTCTTGGAGGAGAGTCTTCAATTAAGACATCAAAAGTTGATGTCTTGTAGAGACAAAGGTAAGAGAAGATTTTCTTCTCTTATAGTTTTCTTTCAAGCTTTTTCCTTTCTAATTTTATGTGATTTTTTATGTGATAAAAATCTTAGAGAGAGAGGTAGAGGGTGTGGTGGATCAATGCTCCATAGAGTTGGGGCATGGTGATTTGATTTGGACTTGATTTGATCTTTTCTTGATGAGAGAAGAAGAAGAGAAGAAAGTCTTCTCTTAGGATTTCTTTGAGAATCCTTCTTCTCCATCTTTTGTGAGGTTTTTACTATCAGTAAAATCAGAGAGAGAGAGAGAGAGAGGCCTATAGAGTGTGAAAAATAATTGAGGAGAAGGTCTCCTCTTGTCTTGGCATGGGGATGCATTTTGGACATCAAAGGTTGATGTGCTGAAAGAAAAGATCTCTCTTAGGATAGTTTTTCTTCATTTTATTTTCTGATTTTTGGAAGATCCAAGAGTTGAATTTTTTCCTCAATTCTCCATGTATTCTTCATCTCTTGGAGGGTCCAAGAGATCTGAAGAATACTTATTTGATTAACCATCAAGAGTGATCTGTAAGAAGCTAGTACTTCGAGCAGATCTTTGTTCAACGAACCTTCAATCTATGTTGCAGGCTTGTGTGGACTATCTGTAGAGGCTGGATGTATGTGCGGCTTTGAGCAATAAGGACAATAATGAGAATCAAGCATGGAGTTCTCAACTCATGCAAAGGTAAGAGATCTGATCTCATTTTGACCTAGATGCGATCTAGGATTTGATCAAAAACTATTCTCGATCTTGGTATTGATTTGATCAATACTAACCTTATTTGATTTATTTTTAGATTTATGGATGCATTATGGCATGTTATAGATCCTAGATGTAGGATTTAGTAATTAGATTATATGCTTTAGTAGATTAAATAGTTTAATCCATATCTTTCACTGTGATTTATTTCAAAAAAGTTTTGAAATATAAGCATGAAATTCTGCATGTTTTTCATCAATGGTATCAGAGCATCTAGGTTCTTTTATAACATGATCATGTTTGTATTAAAATAAATCTAAAAATAAAATTTTAAAGATTGCACATACTGATATAAGGTTGTCTTGCTGTAAGGTTTACTCCTTACAGTGGAGAGGTTATCCTAGTATGTGCTGATATATAAAATTAAATCATGAATAAGTTAGATTAGATCTAAGTAAATTTATGATTTATTTTTTTAATTTTAAATCTAAAATAAATAGATGTTAAATCTATTTTGGATTATTTAGATTAGATCTAAATAATATCGGATTGCACATACTAATAATAAAGTTGTCTTGCTGTTAGATTTATCCCTTATAGTGGAGAGGTTATCCTAGTATGTGCCGACCTGAATAACCTAAATTATAAATATATTAGATAAAATCTAAAATAATTTATAATTTATTTTTAGATTTTAAATCTAAAATTAAATAATTTATGATCTAATTTTGATTATTTAGATGAGATCCATATGATATGTTTGATGTTTTGATCTAGATCTTCATGTCGCATATGTTGATATGTAGCTTTATTTTTTAATCTAGTTTGCATATGTATGACATATAAGTTTTGTAGAATTTAAATTATAAACTTACTTTCTGTAAAATCTTAAATTCAAAATCTTAAAACATAATCAAAATATTGAAATAATTAGATCTAAAATCATGTATTGAAAATGATTCAATGTAAACTGTTTACAATTTGAAAATATTTTAAATGATCAAATCAGAAATTAGTTCTGAGGTTTCATATACCAAAACCCATAAGCCTTGAACTTAATTAATTAAGAGTTAATTGATTATTTAGGATCTAGGTTTGTGATTTGAAGATCCTAAGATAATTTTATAAAACATGGATTAATGGGTAATGGGTTAGCTTTGATAAGATCATTAACTGGGTTAGACCTAGGTTTAGATTGAATATGGACTTGGTTAAGAAATTTATCAAATCTAATTAATAGTTAATTAGGATCAGGTCATTTTTTTAGATCAATTTAATAGTTGTAGTTGATCAAAGTCCATACATCTAATAAATGGATCATGATTGTGGCTCAATGGTTAAGCTCGAGTCTTTAGGCAGATCAAATCAAAACTGACAAATCAATTAGTGTCTAAGATAAGTCTGGCATTTTTAGACTGATGATTTTTAATTGGTAGCCTGCTTAGCCATTTTTTATGATGTTTAAGACAAGCCTTAGTAGACCCTTCCACTGATCTTACTTACCTGACTAATATGGTTAATCAGCTTTTAATTAGGTTGCTCATTGATTCATGCTAACCTATGTCACATAGAAAATCAGTGAGATTGATTTTATTCAGTGAGACTGATCTAGGTACCCATGGATCGATATTGATCCTATTCTTTATCAAAGACTTAAGAAGTTAGTGGGAGGACTTGACTTAGTGAAGTCAGTGAAAGCAAATTGGTCCATGTTTTTTTTACCTTTAAATCACTAATAATTTAAATTTTCTAAAATTATTAGATCCTTAAAATGATAAAGTTATGAGGATAATTGAGTCATAGCATCCAATTAAGGTGTTTGATAATGGATCTATTAACTCAATAAACATTGGAGGCCCATAGGCCTAGTGTTTGTTGACTAATAAAATTATCATTCATTATATGATAACTTGGATGTATCTTTCTAATGATGGTTAGGTTGACCAACCAAAGTTGGGCTTAATCATTCATTGGTTAGATGCACCAAGTATGGTCATCTTAATAATTGAACCTAACCAGATCCTTACAGTAGAGGCCAAAGTCTACTGATTAGATTTTTGGGGCAAACTTAAATTACTAAAAGTTGTTTGGAGAAACAATTGGTTAATGAACCTACCTATAGATCCACATGGGTTGACCGACCAAAGTCGAGCTTGCGTATAGTTTATGTGGATTCTAGTACCTATTGGAAAATAAAAGTAATTTTTTGAATTGGAGGTAGAGGTTACCAATTTGAATAAAATAGTGGAATAACCTATAGACTAAAGTCCAAGTCTCTAGGCTTAAAATAATTTATATACATTAGGTCATTTATCTCTTTTCTCATAAAATAAGGCTAAACCCTAAGTGCTCCAATCACTGTTAGATAGTGATGACTTATGGGGCCCAACTTCGATAATTAGTATCGAAAATTGAATTTGGTTCAGCAGTATGAATGGGTTCGTGTTGGGGCTTGTTAGCTCGATCAAAATATATGATCCAAGATTAACCCAAATCAGGTAGAGTGCTTCTACTATAAGAAGTAGGGTCATAGGAAGAAGAATTATCTTGCTTCTCTTGACCATAACAGGCTGAATAAGAGAAAAGAGTAAGAGTTGCTTATCAAGGATGTTATATAATAACACCTTAAAATTTTTCTATATGTAATTCTACTAGCTGGGTATTAGATACCGGTGGTCTTATGCAATTCGTTGTAAGGACTTTAAGTAAGTAGAATATTTAAAAATGATGAGAGATTCCTGAATGTTAAGGGAAAAAAGTTCTGCTCCAATCCTTGCTTTAGAAATTATCAAGCTTATTTTCAAAAGATATCATTTTGAGTGATTATCACTATTATCCATCGTTTATAATAAATATGATCTCTATTGGCCTTCTGACCAGAGATGGTTATCATTTATCAATAAAAAAGATTATTATGATATTATTATGAATAATGTTATAATAATATATAGATAATAAAGAAATAATATTTAATATTAATATAGCCTATTAAGTGTAATGTATATATTTAATAAACACATAAGTTAGATTACGTCATAGATGTCTACATTTGGCATTATAGGCTTAGTCATCTTGACAAGAACATGATAAATAGGTTGGCTTGAGTGGAAAATCTCAACATCAATGATTGTGAATCATTTGGAAAGATGACAAAGTCATCTTTTACTGAAAAAGGTGAAGAAGTCGATAAAGTTCTAAGTCTCATATATAGTGATGTATGTGGATCTATGAACTCAAGTGTCAGAGAAAGATAGCAATATTTCATTACAGATGATCTATCTGGGCATGGGTGCGTCTAGCTTGAATCATTTGAAATGTTCAAATGATTCAATAATGAAATAAGAAAATAAACTAGAAAATGTATTAGAACTCTTCGATCAGATCGAGGAAATGAATACTTATCCAATAAGTTTGTGACATCTCTAGGAGAGAATAGGATTCTCTCTTAGTAGATTTTTTTGGAACACAGTGTATCGAAAAGAAAAAATTAAACTTTATTAGACATGGTTCAATCCATGATAGGGTTCACTAGTCTGCCTATTTCAGGGTTGTGCTCTTGTGACTACTTATTTTACTCTAAAAATTTATACTGAGTAAATTTATTATAAAGACTCCATATGGAATATGGATCGGGCATAGACCTAGACTCTCTTACCTTCGAATTTTGGGTTGATTGGTCTATGTCATAGGTTTGCACACCGATAAACTTGGATCCTGTCTAATAGGTATTTAAGGGTTATTAATTCTACCATACTGAAGAACATAAGATATTCATCAGTAGTAGGGCATTCTTTTTGGAAAAAAGTTTCTTAGAGAAGGAATTGATACCTATCAAGTTGAACTTGAAAAAGTTTGATTGGTAGAAAATGAACCGACATAATCTAGTAAATCTACAGAATCAGATTTGATCAGATCAAATCTAGAGTCCATTAAAGAGGCACCATTAAGGAGATCCGATAGTGTACCACATTATCCAATAGATACTTCATATCTAGGTTTGAAATGGCAATCTTGTTAAGCTCGATGAGAACAACGAGGATCTGATCACCTATACGGAAGCAGTGTAGAGGTCTGACTCTGAGAAATGGCTTGGAGTCATAAAATCCAAATTAGAATCCATGAAAATCAATAGTGTGTGGACACTAGTTGATTCGTCTGAAGGGATAACACCCATTGGATGTAAATAGATTTTAAAAAAGGATCAGAGTAGCGCAGACGAAAAGGTAGAGACCTATAAAGCCCGTTTGACTATTATCTTAGAGTTGGAACATACATTTTGAACGTATGTCTTTGTTATGAACAAAGACAAACCCTACATTTGTAGGTGGGCAAAATATTCTATAGTGTTATTCCTTGTATTGTCTGTAAATGAAATTCTCTTAATTAGGAATGGCATTTCAGCATTGCAAGGAATAAAGGTTTGACTGTCATCTAATTTTTTCATGTTCAAGACCAGATATGGTATACTCAATAAGGGTAGTGAGTAGATACCGGTCTGATCCAAGTGAGAACCACTGAAAGATTGTATAGATAATTCTTAAGTATTTGAAAAATACTAAGATCCAGTAACTTAAATATGGAGATACTGACTTAAAATTTGTGGATATTTTGATTCCAATTTTTAGTTAGATCAAGATGATAGAAAAAGAATATCGGGTCATACCCTAATTGAAGGAGCAATCTGCTGAAAAGATTCCAAGCAAGATACTATATCCTATTCAATTAGTAATATAGAGTACATCATGGCATATCATGCTGCCATGTATGCCGTGTAGTTGCTAAGATTCATTAGCAGATTGTGAGTGGCATCCTCCATAGATGGTCCAGTCCTATCGTAGCACTAGAGCCATCACTCAGGCTAAAGAATTGAAGGATCAGTATATTCTGCATCGCTTTCATCCTAGATATTAGATCTATATGACGTCGACCTTTAGAAGATTGATGAAAAAGAAAAACTTAATCGATCCATTTGTTGAGGCCTTGAAACTAAGGAGTTTTACGAACTTATTGCCCAGCTAGGCAACCCAAGAGGAGGGGGGGTGAATTGGATTTTTTAAAACTTTAGAGCAAGTATGTGCAATAAAAACTATTTGAATGCTATGTGAGAGAGATGAGAGAGTAATAAAAAGTAGAGATAAGAGCACACATATAAACAAGAGATTTTTATAGCAGTTTGGTGTACTTTCAGCACCTACGTCCACTCTTTAAGCAAGACTCTTAAAAATTTTACTATAATCCCATAAGATTACAGTCGGATAGTTTTTTCAGACTTACTATCCAAAAACTCAGTTGGTTTTCCCAAAGATTCACCAACCATAATCCTTGCAATAAATAGACAGATCAATCTGAAACAATGAATGGGGAGAAAAACCTCAATACCCAAGTTTCAGCCCCTACTGAAACCAAGTACATGGAAGGAGAAAGAAAGATTTTACAACAAAGATTGCTTCTTTAAATAAGTAGAAAAGTTGTCATTGTAGTTCATTGGAAGCCTCTTTGAATGCTTAGAGTTATTGCACTTGAGGGCTCTTCAATGCTTGAGAGAACTATTTGATTAAAGAATAAGTTTTTGTTGAAAAATAGGATGTACGTTCCTTTCTCTCATTTTTTTTTTCGAAAATACATCTTCTTTCTTTTATATCCTGTGCATTACCTCTCATCTGGATATGATTAGAGTTCAGAAAAAGTAAAATCCAATCGTTGGAGAGCAGTAGGTAGCCGTTTGAACCGAAAAAATTTAACCTAGAATGCTCCACTAAAAAGTTGGACCCATGTCTCGAGACCTCTTGATTTATCTCAAGACGTCTCGCCAGATTTTGAGGCTTCTTGGTTTGATCAGGAGACCTCTCACCTTTAGTCACTCAAAAAATAGCTTTTTGAAAAAATTGAATCACCTGAGATCGAGAGCTCTCGATTTTGAATGAGACGTCTCGTCAAGACCACGAGACCTCTCGAGAATCATGTGAGACCTCTCGCTCTCAGAGCATAAAAATTGAGTTTCTATCTCCTAAGATTGAGAGCTTTTGAGATTAACTCAAGACCTCTCGAAACCATACCAGAAGCTTACTTGGACGTGCCAATTCACACGAGAGCTCTTGAAAAAATTTTGAGACATCTCGAAAATTACTCCAAATCTATTTAAGAAAATTTTTGCTACCATTCAAGGAGATTGATTTTTATTTGAATTAGACTTCGTGTAATTCTCATTTTGGTCAAAGAGCTCTCTTTTTTCTGACAAAAGAACACTTGAAATACAAAATATTAGTAATCATTTGCTTTAATATTTGGTCATAATCAAAATTACTTAGGGGTTCAATAATCTCTCTCTTTTTGATGATGATGAAATATTAAGCAGTTCATAAAAAAGCTGTAAGTGATACGTGTATGATGTATTAATGAATGAGAGTATGTGAAATTCTTTTATATTGATGCTCCTCCTTAATGTATGCTCTTTTAATTTGTATGTGATTAAATATTGTTCTTTTATACATTTACATTTTTTTCCCTTAATATATGCTTTTTTCATTTAATTTTTCTCCTCCTTTTTGTCAGCATCAAAATCACATAATTGAGATACATAATTGAGAGAATTAGACATTAAAAAAGTCAAGAATATAATTGAAAAGGTTGATTTCATTACATAAGATTGAAATGACAAAGTTGTATATCGGTTTACAAAAAAATGATCTATACCAATATACTCAGAAGTACACTAAGTAACAAATAAAAATAAGTAGGAGAAGCTAGACCTATTCCTCATCAGAGCGAAACTCTATGATTGGTTTAGAGGAAGATTTAGGTCTAGAAGAGGATAAGTGAGGTGCAAGTCTAGGAGATGGTGAGGGTTTAGAAGTGGATGGCATTCGAGATCCAAGGCTGCCAATCCAATCCATAATCTATCGCAATAATAAAATAAGGACTTCAGCCATGGTGCACTGAATGGTGATGTTCTCCTCTAGTCTTTGTGCAATTCTAGCAGTCTCGGATAGAAGAAGTTCAATCTGAGCTGACGACCCATGTTGCTCCTCCAAAATTTCAAGCCTTTGAGATAATCCACTAAGTTGTTGGCTAAGCATTTCAGTCTGACCTTCAGAAGATATTCTTTGTTCTCCAATGCTCACCAATAGTTGATGCTTTGCATTGGAGAGAAGATCAATGAACCTTTCAGACACTTTTTGAACTACTTTCTCTACCACCCTTTCAATTAAATTTTCTTGATCAAAAGTAGAGGGAGGTGCTGAAACATGACTAGAAGGCCCTTGTGGAGTATGCGGAGACTTCGGTGTAGTGAATGAAGGTCCAGCAGCGGAGGATGATGGTGGAGGAGGTGGAGATCTATGCTCCTCAAGCTCATTTATAGTAGCAACATGTTCATCTACCCTTACCCATTTGTCATCCTTTTTTATAAATTTCATTCTATTTAAAGTTTTCTCATTTATGTAGTCGGTGTGCACCAACTTCTTGAAGTCTTCACCTTCTAGATTAACGTGAAAATTCTTGAAAATCAGAATGAAGATCATCCCGTAGGGCAGACAGGCTTTGCTTTTGTTGGCTGTGTCCTTTAACTGTTGAAGCATTAGAGATGGAAAGCTCATAGGTGTTTCGGTTACCATAAAAAACATAATAGCCAGTTCTTTCTTTCAAACCCAGTCATGTCTTCCTACCTTTTAGAAAATTATGTGGCTCACAATGTGTTGTAATAATCTCATTTCCACTAAGAGATGATGTGAGATCAATTATTGATTTTCATCAATATTTTCTCTTTCCAAAATGCATTTTAAATCTTCAATTTTATTCCTCAAATTTAGATAACAATCTCCAGACCTATGTACTTCTAAGAGTTGCCCTATTTTCCTCTCATCAGAAGACATGTGTACTCCTTTAACAATAGACTCTATCCTTGACCCATGCTTAAAGCTAATGTTCTAAAAAAACTCTCTAATTAAGTCTAGATAGACATTTACCTCAAGAGTACATAGCTTCTCCCAGCCTTGCTGCCTGATCCATGATCCAATATGAAAATGTTTCCTATCTAGGTATCCAATGTCAAAACATCGACCTGTTGGAATAGTCCTTATGGCGATGAAGAGATGAGCACGAGAAGAAGAAGCGGACGAAGATGCTTAGGCTATGTCCCACTACTGCTTTGCCCTAACTTCAGTCGAAGGAGTGACAGACGGTCTTTGTGTGGCAAAGGTTTTCTTTTTTGGAGCCATTAGAGTTAGATTAGGATGGAATAAGCAATAGAACAGTGTTTCAAGGAGTGGATGGGAGTTTGGAAGAGTTTTGGAGGAGAGGTCTCAGAAAAATGAAAGGAGCGAATGAGAGAGGGGACCTCTCGGAAGTTCGATTAAAAAAGGATCTCATAAAATTTGAGAGCTCTCATCTTAAAGACGAGACATCTTGAAAAATCAAGAGCTCTCACTTTTTAAAGTGAGAGGTCTCGTGTATAAATCGAGACTTCTCAAGCACACAAAAAAATAGAAACAAAATGAGAAATTCAAGCCGACTTTTCTTAATTTTTCAAGATTGAATAAGGAGTGTTTAAGATGAAAAAGAAGATCAAAAATAGTTCAATAAATTTAATATTAAATATTTTTATAGAGGATCACATATATCAAGTTCATTCCTAATTTTTGAGAATCTATCTTTATTTAGAGATTTTGTAAAAATGTCAGTAAGTTAATTTTCAGTTGATACAAATTCTAGCATAATGTTATTATTTTGAACATGATCTCTTATGAAGTGATGTCTAATTTGGTTCTTGAATGTTCAATATAATTTTTTATCAAGTTTATGGCACTAGTATTATCACACCTAATAGGTATCTTATTTTTCTTAATTTCAAAGTCTTCGAGTTATTGCTTGATCCATAGTATTTGAGCACAACAACTCCTTGCAGCAATATTTTTTGCCTCGATCATTGATAGTGCTATAGAGTTTTACTTCTTGCTATACCAAGAAATCAAGTTCAACCCTAGAAATTGGCAGATGCCACTGGTACTCTTTCTATCTATTCTACATCCTCCATAGTCTGCATTAGTGTATCCTATCAATTCAACGGAGGATTGTTTTGAGTACCAAAGTCTTAAGTTGTGTGTGTAGATTAAATATCTAAAAATTCTCTTGATAGCTAGTAAATATGATTCTTTAGGATTAGATTGAAATCTAGCACACATGCAAATACTAAATAATATACCAGGCCTACTTGCAGTTAAATAAAGTAGGGATCCAATCATACTTTTGTAGAGCTTTTCATTTATGGTCTTACCATTTTCATCTTTGTCGAGTTTGCATGAGGGGCTCATTGGTGTGCCGATCTCTTTTTCATTTTTCATGCCAAACTTTCTTAGCATTTTCTTGATATACTTCATTTGGCTAATAAAAATACCTTTCTTTGATTGTTTGATTTGTAGTCCAAGAAAGAAGTTCAGCTCTTCCATCATGCTCATTTTGAATTCATCTTGCATCAACTTTGCAAACTCTTGACAAAAAATTTCATTAGTAGCTCCGAATATGATGTCATCTACATATATTTGAACTACAAGGAGATCATTATTTTTTTTTTTCAAAAATAGTATAGTGTCTACACTTTCTCTTATAAAATTATTTTGTAATAAAAATTTACTCAATCTCTCATACCATGCTCTAAGTGTTTGTTTAAGTCCATAAAGTGCTTTATTTAATTTGTACACATGGTTATAAAGTGAGTGATTTTCAAAGCCAAATGGTTGTTTTACAAATACTTCTTCAGTGATAAAACCATTCAAGAAGGTACTCTTTACATCTATTTAAAATAATTTAAAATTCATGTAGCAAACAAAAGCAAGAAGTAATCTAATAGCCTCTAATCTTGCTACAGGAGTATATGTTTCATCAAAGTCAATCTCTTTTTCTTGATTATATCTCTTAAAAACTAGTCTAGCTTTATTTCTTATAACATTGCCATGTTCACCTAATTTGCTCCTGAATATCCATTTTGTGCCAATTATAGGATGGTCAAGGGGTCTGTTTACAAGAGTCTATACATTATTTTTTTAAAAAAATGGTTTAGTTCATCTTGCATGGCTAGCATCCAATTAGAGTCTTTTAAGCTTCTTCTATGTTCTTAGGTTTTATTTGTAAAACAAAAGCAAGATAATCAAATGTATCTTTAAAAGAAGATCTAGTTCTTATCCCTTGTGAAGGATCACCTAAAATCAATTCTCTTGGGTGATTATGTGCATACCTCCACTCCTTGGGTAGATCTCCATGTTCATTAGATGCTTCATTTTCTCCATCCTTATCTTGTTCAATGGTCACTATAGATTTACCTTTGTCATGAACGTTGTTGTCCTTCAAGTTTAGCTCCTTCATTCCATCTTTGAGAATTCTTGTATCATCATCAAAACCATCTTCCTTTCTCGAAGATTGATTGTTAGCTTCATCAGAAATGACATGGATTGATTCTTCAATAATCAAAGAATATTTGTTGAAGACTCTATATGCTTTACTATGAAGGAAAATTCTGATTTTCTGGATCAGGTTCGTTCAGATCTGATTGAATCGAGAGGCATATTTCAAAAATTTTTCTCTCAGATTTAGATCAGATCTGACACTTTTCAAATTTGATATTAGCATCTGATAAATAAGAAAAATTAAATTAAATTAAAACTTATTTAATTTTATCTTGATCCTGGGTAATTTGATTACCCGTTGATGATCCTGCGGAAGCTCTGAGGTTCTGGATCTAGCTATGCAAGTGTCTAGTCTCTATAAGTATCCACTCAGGCTGGATCTGGAGATCTTCTCCTTTTCTTTTTTTTCTCCAAAAATTAGATCTGGATCTGATTTGGAGGATCTTCAAAATGCCTTCTGAAGATTATCCGTCATCTCTGCAGTAGTGCTGCCTTCTTCCTTTTGTGTCAGCCTTTTTTTGCCTGACTCGCACTAATCTGAAGAACCCAACTTTCTTGGGCATGGAGAGGAGAGAGAGAGCCAGATGTTGGCATGGAGAAGGGAGAGGGGCAGCCTTGGGGCGTGGCTAGGAGAGAACTTCTTAAAAGTGGGCGCAGATAGGGTCTATTTATAGACTATGCTGCGCCATGTAGTGCTGCATCACCCCGACCAATCACGTTGCTTTGTTCAATTAGATCTAAATCTGATTGGTGGGATGAGAGATCCATGGATTCATCCTAAGGTGGTGCCTAAGATTGGTCAAAGTCTATAGGTGAGGGTCACCTAGTTTGAATCCAACAAGCAACCTGAAGTCCCATCCGTATGGGACTCCAGCGTCCCTATCCATGGGCGCAAGCCATCCTAGGCGTGCACCCCCTTTCTTTCCAATTTCTAGAGAGGGAACAAGCCCCTATCTACTCTCCAATAAGTGCGTGACACATGGGCAGATGTCCAAGGGTCAAAGGTCAATGTTTGACCAAGTCAAAGTACTAAGAATTAGCAGATGATGGAAAATGGTAGGTGTTGTCTCAAATTTATCTCATAAATTAAGACAACCCTTTTCTGACTTGGACAAGCTCCAGTCAGACCAGGTAAAGGTACCTGAGTGAGCACAAACTCATTTGGCTCAGTCGAGATAACTTTTATGATAGAAAAAGGAGAATGTTAGGCTCAATCGTGTGCTAGCACGATTTTCTTGAACCTAATTGAATCTTATTCAAATCAATTAAACTGGGTTAGTCCAATTGATGATATCCAGATCCAAATCCTTGTTTGTGTGATCCAGTTAGGTTCAGTTCTATATGGTAATGGGATATGTCATGATCTCCATCAATATAAGCAGGTAAATTCGTGTTTTTCATCAATTGGTATCAGAGCAATCTAGGTTTTTCTATAACTGATCATGTTGTATTAAAATTAAAAACTTAAAAAAAAATTTATATAAATTTTAATATTTCACCATACTGATATAGGTTTGTCTTGCTTTAGTTGACTCTTCTTACAGTGGAGAGTTATCCTAGTTATGTGCTGATATATTATAAATTAAATTCATGAATAAGTTAGATTTAGATCTAAGTAAATGCATGATTTACTTTTTTAATTTAATATCTTAAATAATATATGTTAAATCTATTTTGGATTTATTAGATTAATCGATAATAAATATCGGATTAGCACAGGACTTAATAATAAACTGTCCTTTGCTGTTAGATTTATTCCCTTATAGTGGAGAGTTTTATTCCTAGTATGTTGCCGACCTGAATAAACCTAAAATTATAAATATATTAGATAAAATTTCTAAAATAATTTTATTTATTTTTAGATTTTAATCTAAAATTAAATAATTTTGATCTAATTTTATTATTTAGATGTATCCAATTTGATATGTTTGATGTTATTGATCTGATCTTCATGTCGCATATGGTGATATTAGCTTTTATTTTTAATTCTAGTTTGCATATTTTGAATCATTAAGATTTTGTTAGACATTTAAATTATTAAACTTACATTTCTGTAAAATTCTAAATTCAAAATCGAAAACCATAATCAAAATATTGAAATAATTAGATTCTAAATCATGTATTAAATTGATTCAGATGTAAAACTGTTTTACATTTGAAAAATATTTAAATGATCCAAATCAGAAATTAATTCTGAGGTTTCATTATACAAACCCATAGCCTTGAACTTAATTAATTAAGAGTTAATTGTATTATTTAGGATCTAGGTTTGTGATTTGAAGTATCTAATGATAATTTTATAAAACATGATTACATGGGTTATATGTGTAGCTTGAATAAGATCATTACTGGGCGTTAGACCATAGGTTTAGATTGGAATTATGGACTTGGTAAAGAAATTATAAATCTAATTAATATGTTAATTAGGATCAGGTCAGGTTTTTTAGATCCAATTTAATAGCTTGTAGTTGATCAAAGTCCATAATCATAATAAAAGATCAATGATGGGCTCAATGGTAAGCTCGAGTCTTTAGGCGATTAAATCAAAACTGACAAATCAATTAGTGTCTTAAATAAGGTCTGGATTTTAGACTGATGATTTTAATTTGGTAGCGCTTAGCCATTTTTATGCATGTTTAAGACAAAGCCTTAGTAGAACCCTTCCATTTGATCTTATTACCTGACTAATATGGTTAATCAAGCTTTTTTAATTAGGTTGCTCATTATTCATGCTAACCTATGTCACATTAGAATCAGTGAGATGATTTTATTACAGTGAGACTGATCTAGGTACCCATGATCGATTTGATCTATTCTTTATCAAAAGACCTAAGAGTTATGGAGGACTTTACTAGTGAGTTCAGTGCAAAGCAAAATTGGTCATGTTGTTTTTACCTTTAAATCACTATAATTTAATTTTCATAAAATTATAGATCCTTAAAGTGATTAAAGTTATGAGGATAATTGAGTTCATAGCATCCAATTAACGTGTTTTTATAATGTGGATCTTATTTAACTCAATAACATTGGAGGCCATAGGCTAGGTTTGTTGACTAATAAAATTATCATTCATTATGATATAACTTGGTATGTATCTTTCTAATTGATGGTTATTGACCAACCAAACGTTGGCTTAAATCATTCATTGGTTTAGATGCACAAGTATGGTCATTCTTTAATAATTATAACCTAACCAGATTCCTTACAGTAGAGGCCAAAGTCTACCTGATTGATTTTTGGGGCAAACTTAATTACTAAAAGTTGTTTGGAGGAAATCAATTGGTTAATGGTAACCTACCTATAGATCCACATGGTGACCCGACCAAAGTCGAGCTATGCGTATAGTTATCGTGGATTCTTTGAGTGACCTATTGGAAAATAAAGAAGTAATTTTTTGAATTGGAGGTAAGGACCAATTGAATTAAATAGTAGGAATAAACCTTATAGACTAAAAGTCCAAGTCTCTAGGCTTTAAAAATAATTATATAACATTTAGGCTTCTATCTCTTTTTTCATAAAAATAAGCTAAACCTTAAGTGCTCCAATCACTGTATTAGATAGTGATGACTTATGGCCCAATTCGTAATTAGTATCGAAAATTGAATTTTGGGTTCAGCAGATGAATGGGTTCGTGGTTGGGCTTGTGTAGCCGATCAAAATTATATACCAAGATTAACCCAATAGGGAGAGTGCTTCTACTTATAAGAAAGTAGGGTCTTAGGGAAGAAAGAATTATCTGCTTCTCCTTGACCTAACAGGACTATAGAGAAAAGAGTAAAGAGTTGGCTTATTCAAGGATGTTATATAAAACACCTTAAAATTTTTCTAATTCATATCTTATAGCTGGGGGGTCTTAGATACCAGTGGTCTTATGCAATTCGTATGTAAGGACTTAAGTAAGTAGAATATTTAAAAATGTTATGAGAGATTCCTGAAGTTAAGGGAAAAAGTTCTGTCCATTCCTTGCTATTAGAAATACAAGGCTTATTCTCAAAAGATATCTTTTGATGTATTATCACTATTATCCATGTTCTATAATAAATATTTCTCTATTGGCCTTTCTGGACCAGAGATTGGTTATCATTTATCAATAAAAAAGATTATTATGATGTTATATGAATAAATTTATAATAATATGTAGATAATAAAAATATATTTTAATATATAATATAGCTATTAAGGTGTAATGTATATATTTAAGTAAACACATAAGTTTAGATTTACGGCTCATAATGTCTACATTTGGCATTATAGACTTATGCATCTTTGACACAGACATGATAAATAGGTTGGCTTGATGGAAAATTCTCATACATCAATGTTGTGAATCATTGGAAGATGGACCAAAGTCATCTTTTACTTGAAAAGGTGGAAGATCGATAAAGTTCTAATCTCAAATATCTAGTTGATGTATGTGATCTATGAACTCAAGTGTTCAGAAGAAGTATAGAATATTTCATTACAGTATGATCTATCTGCGCATCTGGTGCGTCTAGCTTGAATTCATTTGAAATGTTCAAATATTCAACTAATGAAATAGAAAATAAACTAGAAAAGTATTAGAAACTCTTCGATCAGATCGAGGAAATGAATTACTTATCCAATAAGTTTGTGACATCTCTAGGAAGGAATAGATGTCTACTCTTAGTAGATTTTGTTTGAAACATCAGTCTGTATTGAAAAGAAAAATTAAACTTTATAGACATGGTCAATCATGTATAGTGGTCCACTAGTCTGCCTATTTCAGGTTGTTGTCCTTGTGATTACTATTTTACTCTAAAAATGTAACTGAGTAAATTTATTTAAAGACTCCATATGAATATGAGATCGGGCATAGCCTAGACTCTCTTACCTTCGATTTGGGATTGATTGGCTCTAATGTCATAGGTTTTGCACACCGATAAACTGGATCTGTTCTAATAGGTATTTAAGGGTTATTATTCTCCATACTGGAGAACATAAGATTATTCATGCTGAGTAGTAGGCATTCTTTTGTGAAAAAGGTTTCTTAGGAGAGAAATGTACACTATCAAGTGAACTTGAAAAGTTGATTGGTAGAAATGACCCGCATAATCTAGTAAACTACAGAATCAGATTGATCAGATCAATCAAGTCCATTAAAGAGGCACCATTAAGGAGACCGATAGGATGTACCACATTATCAATAGATACTTCACATCTAGGTTTGAAATAGGCAATCTTGTAAGCTCGATTGGATGACACAAACGAGGATCCTGATCACCTATACGGAAGCAGTTGTAGAGTCTGACTCTGAGAAATGGCCTTGGAGTCATAAAATCAATTTAGAATCCATGAAATCAATAAGTGTGTGAACTAGTTTGATTCGTCTGAAGGGATATAACACCATTGGATTAAATAATTTTTAAAAAAGGATCAGATAGCGCAGACGAAAAAGTAGAGACCTATAAAGCCCGTTTTGACTATTATTTAGAGTTGGAACATAACATTTTGAACGTATGTCTTGTTATGAACAAAGACAAAACCCTACATTTGTAGGTGGGCAAAATATATTCTATAGTGTTATTCCTGTTATTGTCTGTAAATTGAATTCCTTAATTAAGGAAATGCGCATTTCAGCATTTCAAGGGAATAAAGGTTGACTGTCATTCTTAATTTTTTCATGTTCAAGACCAGATATGTATACAATAAGGGTAGTGCAGTACAGTACGGTACTGTCCAAGAGAGACCACTGAAAGATTGTATAGATTAATTTTAAGTATTTAAAAATATAAGATCCGTACTAATATGGGAGATACGATTAAAAATTTGTGTTTATTTTGATTCCATTTTTTAGTTAGATCAAGATGAGAAAAAGATATCGGGTATTACCCTTAGATTGAAGGAAGTAAATCTGCTGAAAAGTTCCAGCAAGATACTATATCCTATTCAATTTAGTAATTAGTAGAGTACATATGGCACTATCCTGCTGCCATGATGCCGTTTGTAGTGCTAAGATTCATTCAGCAGATGTGAGTGGCATCCTCCATACGATGGTCCATCTATCGATAGCACTAGAGCTATGCCGTCAGCTAAAGAATCTGCAAGATACAGTATATTTCTGCCTACGCTTTCATCCTAGATATTTGAGATCTATATGACGTCGACCTTTAGAAGATTGATGAAAAAGAAAAACTTAATCGATCCATTTGTTGAGGCCTTGAAACCTAAGGAGTTTACGAACTATTGCCGCTTAGAGCCACAAGGAGGAGGGGTGAATTGGGATTTTTAAAACTTGAGAGCAAGTATGATATATAAAAACTATTTGAATACTATGTGAGAGAGATGAGAGAGTAATAAAAAAGTAGAGATAGAGGCACACATACTAAAACAAGAGATTTTTATAGAGTGGTCGTGACTTTTCAGCACCATATGCCACTCTTAAGCAAGACGTCTTGAAAATTTTACTATAATCCCATAAGATTACAGTCGGATCAGTTTTTTCAGCTACTATCCAAAAACTTAGTTTTTTTCCAAAGTTCACCAACCAAATTCCTTACAATAAACTAGCAGATCAATCCAAATCAATGAATGGGGAGAAAAATCCTCAATACCCAAGTTTCAGCCTCCTACTGAAACCAAGTACATGGAAGGAAGGAAAGATTTACAACAAGATTGCTTCTTAAATGAAGAAAAAAGTTTCATTGTAGTTCATTAAGAAGCCTCTTTGATGCTTAGAGTTATTGCACTTGAGGGCTCTTCAATGCTTGAGAGAACTTTTGATTAAAGAAAAGTTTTGTTTGAAAAATAGAACGTACGTTTCTCTCTCTCATTTTTTTTTTGAAAATACATTTCTTCTTTCTTTTTATATCTGGTGCATTTTACCTCTCATCTAGGATATGATTAAGTTCAGAAAAAAGTAAAAATCCATCGTTTGGAGAGCAGTCAGGTAGCCGTTTGAACCGATAAAAAAATTTATTCTAGAATGCTCCACTGAAAAAGTTGTACCCATGTCTCGAGGACCTCTTTGTTATCTCAAGAGTACTTCGCCAGATTTTGAGGCTTTTTCGAGTTTGATCAGGAGACCTCTCACCTTTAGTCACTCAAAAATAGCTTTTGAAAAAATTGAATCGCCTGAGATCGAGAGCTCCGATTTTGAAATGAGCGTCTCGACAGGACACGCGAGACTCTCGAGAATATGAGATCTCTCCTCTCAGAGACAAAAATTGAGTTTTCTATCTCCTAAGATTGAGAGCTTCGTAGATAACTTCAAGACCTTCTCGAAACCAACCAAAGCTTACTTGGACACTGCCAATTCACACGAAAGCTCTTAAAAAATTTGAGACATCAAAAATTACTCCAAACTATATTAAGAAAATTTTTGCTACCATTCAAGGAGATTTAGATTTTTATTTGAATTAACTTGTGTAATTTCATATTTTGGTCAAAGAGCTCTCTTTTTTCTGAAAAAGAACACTTGTAAATACAAATTTTAGTAATCATTTGGCTTTAATATTTGGTCATAATTCAAAATTACTTAGGGTTCAATAATCTCTCTCTTTTGATGATGATGGAAATATTAAGCAGTTCATAAAAAAGCTGTAAGTGATACGTGTATGATGTATTAAAGAGGTGCGAGTTTGTGAAATTCTTTATATTTGATGCTCCTCCTTAATGTATGCTCTTTTTTAATTTTGTATGTGATTAAATATTGTTCTTTTATTACATTTATTTTTTTCCCTTAATATATGTTTTTCATTTTAATTTTTTCTCCTCCTTTTGTTCAGCATCAAAATCACATAATTTGAATACATAATTGAGAAAGAATTTAGACATTGAAAAATGTCAAGAAATATAATTGAAAAGGTTTGGATCATTACATAGATTTTGAAATGACAACAGTTGTATATCGGTTTACAAAAAAAAATGATCTATATCCAATATACTCAGAAGACACTAAGTAACAATATAAAAATAAGTAGGAGAAGTTAGACCTGGATTCCTCTACGAGCGAAACTCTCATATGATTGGTTTAGAGGAAATTTAGGTCTTAGAAGAGGATAAAGTGAGGTGCAAAGTCTAGAGAGATTGGTTGACGGTTTAGAAGTGAGATGCTATTCGAGATCCAATGCTGCAATCAATCCATAATCTATCGCAATAAAAAAAGGCTTCAGCCATAATAAGGGCACTGGATGTGATGTTTTCCTCTAGTCTTTGTGCAATTCTAGCAGTCTCGGATAGAAAGAAGTTCAATCTGACGCTATCACCCATGTTCTCCTCCAAAATTTCAAGCTTTGAGTATAATCGCACTAAGTTGTTGGCTAGCATTTCAGTCTGACCTTCAGAGAATATTCACTTTGTTCTCCAATGCTCACCATAGTTAGTTGATGCTTTGCATTGGAATGGAGATAATGAAGCCCTTATAGACCTTTTTGAAATACTTTCTCTACCACCCTTTCAATTAAATTTCTTGATTCAAAGATAGGAGGGAGGTGCTGAAAACAATGATTAGAAGGCCCTTGTGAGTATGCGGAGCTCGGTGTTAGTGAATTGAAGGTCCAGCAGCGAGAGGATGATGTGGAGGAGGTTGAGAATATCTCTGCTCTCCAAGCTCAATTTATATAAGTAGACATGTTTCATCTTACCCTTTACCCATTTTCATCCTTTTTAAAATTTCATTCTATTTAAAGTTTTCTCATTAGGGTGTAGTCGGTGCTGCAACCAACTTCTTGAGTCTTCACCTCTAGATTAACGTGAAAATTCTTTGAAATCGAGATGAAGATCATCCCGTAGGGCAGACAGCTTTGCTTTTGTTGCTGTGGTCCTTTTAAATGATTGAAGCATAGAGATGAAAGCTCATAGGTGTTTGTACCATGAAAAACTAATGGCCAGTTCTTTCTTTCAAAAACCCGTCATGTCTTCCTACCTTTTAGAAAATTATGGGGCTCACATGTGTTTAATAATTCCATTTCCATAAGAGGATTATGAGATCAATTATTGATTTTCAATCAATATTTTTCTCTTCCAAAATCATTTTAAATCTTCAATTTATTCTCAATTTAGATAACAATCTCCAGACCTATGTACTTCTAAGTAGTTGCCCTATTTTCCTCTCAATGCGAAGAGACATGTGTTACTCCTTTAACTCAATAGACTCTATCCTTGACCATGCTTAAAAGCTAATGTTCAAAAAAACTCTCTAATTAAGTCTATGAGACATTTACCCAAAGTACATGTGTTCTCGCCAAGCCTGTGCTGCCTGATCATGATCCAATTAGAAAATGTTTCCTTATCTAGGTATCCAATGTCAAAACATCACCTGTTGAATAGTCCCGATATGGCGATGAAGAGATTGAGCACGAGAGAAGAAGCGGACGAAGATGCTTATGGCTATGTCCCCACTACTGCTTTGCCCTAAACTTCAGTCGAAGGATGACAGACGGGTCTTTGTGTTGGCAAAGGTTTTCTTTTTGGAGCCATTAGAGTTAGATTAGGATGGAATAAGCAATAGAACAGTGTTTCAAGGAGTGGATGTGAGTTTGAAGAGTTTTGAGGAGAGGTCTCAAAAAATGAAAGAAGCCGAATGAGAGAGGGGAACCTCTCGGAAGTCGATTAAAAAAGATCTCATTAAAATTTGAGAGCTCTATCTTAAAGACGAGACATCTTGAAAAATCAAAGCTCTCACTTTTTAAATGAGAGGTCTCGTGTAATAATCGAGACTTCTCAAGCACACAAAAAAATAGAAACAAAATGAGGAAATTCGATGCGACTTTTTAATTTTTCAAGATTGGAATAAGGAGTGTTTAGATGAAAAAGAAATCAAAAATAGTTTCAATAAATTTAATAGTAAATTAGTTTATAGAGGATCACATATATCAAGTTCATTCCTAATTTTTGAGAATCTATCTTTATTTAGAGATTTTGTTAAAATGTCAGTAAGTTAATTTTCAGTTGATACAAATTCTAGCATAATGTTATTATTTTGAACTGATTCTCTTATGAAGTGATGTCTAATTTGGTTCTTGAATGTTCAATATAATTTTTTATCAAGTTTATGGCACTAGTATTATCACACCTAATAGGTATCTTATTTTTCTTAATTTCAAAGTCTTCGATATTTGCTTGATCATAGTATTTGGCACAACAACTCCTGTGCAGCATATTATTTGCCCGAATCATTGATAGACCTTGTCTTTAGTAGTTTTACTCTTAGCCTATACTCACAGGAAATCAAGTTCACCCAGACAGGTTGGCTTGCCCTTACTCTTACTATGTCTAGTTCTACTCCGTCCATTAGGTAGCTGCCATAGCTTTCCTTATCCAATTCCTAACCGGAGGATGATTTGATCGTGACCACGAGTTTATAGTTGTGATGTCTAATTACAGTCGATCTAAAGATTCTCTTGATAAGCTAGTTAAATATATTCTTTAGTGATTAACGACTTCGTACGAATCTCAGCACAATGCATGAGATTACTAAATAATATACCAGCCTACTTGCAGTTAAATAAAGTTAGGGAATCCAATATATGTAGAGCTTTTCATTATGTCTTACATTGTTCATCATTTTGTCAGTCTTCCTAATAAATAGGGTACCTCCTATTTTTTTGGTGTACGTGATATCCCTAGGTTTTTCTACAAAAATTCAAGAGGAAAAAGAGGAGGAGGTGTAGAAAATTGAGGGGCCAAGTTTCTTGGAGGAGAGTCTTCAATTAAGACATCAAAAGTTAATGTCTTGTAGAGACAACGGTAAGAGAAGATTGTCTTCTCTTATAGTTTTCTTTCAAGCTTTTTTTTTCTAATTTTATGTGAACTTTATATGATAAAATTTGAGAGAGAGGTAGAGGGCATGGTGGATCAATGCTCCGTGCAGTTGGGGCATGGTGATTTGATTTGGACTTGATTTGATCTTGTCCTGATGAGAGAAGAGGAAGAAAAGAAGGTCTTCTCTTAGGATTTCTTTGAGAACCCTTCTTCTTCATCTTTTGTGAGGTTTTTACCATTAGTAAAATCAGAGAGAGAGGCCTATAGAGGATGGAAAATAATTGTGGAAAAGGTCTCCTCTTGTCCTAGCATGGGAATGCATTCAGGACATCAAAGGTTGATGTGCTAAAAGAGAAAATCTATCTTCTCTTAGTACAGTTTTTGGATATTTTATTTTCTGATTTTTGGGAGATTCAAGAGTTAGATTTCTTCCTCAATCCTCCATGTATTCTTCATCTCTTGGAGGGTCCAAGAGATCTAAAGAATACCTATTTGATTAACCATTAGGAGGAATCTGTAAGAAGCTAGTACTTCGAGCGGATCTTTGTTCGATGAATATCTGATGTGTTGTAGGCTTATGTGGACTATCTATAGAGGTTGGATGTATGTGCAGCTCTAAGCAACAAGAAAGACAAAGAGAATCAACCATGAAGTTCTTGACCCACATGAAGGTAAGAGATCTGATCTCAGCTTGACCTAGATGTGATCTAGGGTTTGATCTAGAACTATTCTAGATCTTGGTATTGATTTGATCAATACCAATCTTATTTGATTTATTTTCATATTTATGTATGCATTATGACATGTTATAGATCCTAGATGTAGGGTTTAGTAATTAGATTACATACTTTAGTAGATTAAATAGTTTAATCCATATTTTTCACTATAATTTATTTTAAAAAAGTTTTGAAGTACAAGCATGAAACCCTGCATATTTCTCATCACATGTTACTCTGCTTCTCTATTTTCTGAGCACTTCATTTCAGTTAGCTACAAAACTAACTTGAGCATTGGAGGATCCTGTCGGAGCCACCCACCTCCGATTAGGACTTTATTTTGTAGGTCTAGTCAGTGGCCCTATCTTTCCAACTCTAGCTATCTCTAGCATCTGCATGGATCTCTGCACCAATAGGATTAGTGCTAGAGGAAGGGATCTCTGAGCTCTTGTTCTAAAAGGAGTGCCCAGTCGATCCTATCTACCTTCTTCTTCCTCTAATCTTCTTAATCCACCTCCATTTAATCCCTTCTTGCTCCAGAAATGTCCCTAAAGAAGATAACCATTCGATGGTCTACTAGTTTTGCCGCCAGATCCAAGCTAGATCTGCCTATCTCGACTCCATCATTAGCACCTCAACCTCCTCCATCGATGGCCATGGTGGATCTGAAATAGTTCAACCTGCTAATGCAGTAGGTTTGATGCCTCACTGAAATGATGCAGGCCATACAACAGCCACTGACGGTAGCTCAGTTGGAGTAACCCCCACCAAAACCTCAAGAATCGATGCAAAGAAGGGCCACCTGGGTCAGTAGACCCATTACCCATGAGAAGGGGAAGCAAAAGGTGGAGAGCCCTTGTTCCGACAATGATTTCTCTCTCAAAGAAATTCTCTCAATCTCTAATCGATGCCCCTCCAAGATCCATGATCGAGATGATGCTTTTGATCAAAAACTCTGAAAGATGAGCCAGTAGATTGAAGAACTCCGCCATGCCACTTCGTTCCATGACAACGACATTTGCATCGATCCCCCCTTCTCTGCTCGAATCATGAAGGAGTCCGTCCCATCGAACTTCAAGCTCCCTCAATTAGAGAGTTATGGCAGGACTTTTGATTCGATCAACCATCTTAAAGCCTTTCGAACCATGATGCTATTCGATGGTGCACCTGATGTCATTCTTTGTCGAGCTTTTTTCTTCACTTTGAAAGGAGCAGCAAGGAGTTGGTACTCGAGCCTTAAATTGAGTACCATTTTTTTTTTTTTGATTAGCTAAGCCATGAAGTTGTGGCTCACTTCATTAGTAGCCATCACTAGAGATGAGGTTTGGACTCCCTCGTCAACATAAAGCAAAAGAAAGGAGAGTTCATTTGAGCCTATGTCAACCGCTTTAATGCTGCTATCCTGGAGGTCCAAAATCTGGATCAATCTATTGCTATGGCCGCATTGAAGGGTGGTCTCCAAAAGAATGATTTTTTTTTTCTTGGAGAAGAAGTACCCTCAAAACTTTGCGGACATGCTAGCCCGGGCCGAAGACTATACCCGAGCAAAGGAAGCCTTCCGACTAAAAGATGAAGAAGCCATGAAAGAATGGTAGGCGGGCAAATCCAGCAAGCTCGCAACTGAAGAAAAGTCGAGTGGAGCTCGGTCGTGCTTCCGAACCCCTCTTGAGTGCAAATGAGCTCGAACTCTCCCTCGAGCTCGTCAACAAAGGAGCCTGGACAGAAAATCATGGTGGAACTTTCCCTAAAAGATTTCACAATAATGCTCCTCTGAATGCCATAATGATCCAAGTGCTGATGGAGATCAAGGAGCAACTGCCAAGGCCAGAGAGATTGCGGAGTCATCCAGCCAGATGCAATCCCAATAAGTACTGTCTCTATCATCGTGACCACGATCATGATACTGAAGAATATATTTAGCTTCAGGATGAGATTGAAGCATAGATTAAAAGAGGTCGGCTGGATCAATTCAGGTGCCAGTCAGTAAGGAGGAAAGATCGACTGAGAGCCCCACCACAGCATAAACCACCCCAGAGGGATGAGCAGCAAGGAGATTGGCCCCCACTTGGCATCATCAATATTATTGTTGGAGGATATCGATGGGAGAAAGCTAGCAGATCAGTGGAGCTAGCAAAGAAGCAGCGGACTGAAGAACCCATCGCTTTCATTGAGAAAGATGCTCAAGAGGTATAGAATCCGCATCATGACATGGTTGTAGTAACTCTAAATATTATCAACTATGATGTACGTCGTATTTTAATCGATAATGGAAGCTCTGCTAATATCTTATTTTATGATGTTTTCTCTAAAATATCCATATCTGATAGTAGGATGGGTCCAATGAATTTTTCATTAGTTGGGTTCACTAGCAACATAGTGCCAGTTAAAGGGATAATAACCTTACAAGTCATGGCGGGTTGATATCCAAAGCAATCCAGAGCTCAAGTTGATTTCTTAGTGGTGAGGGAACCCTCTGCTTATAATGCAATCCTTGGCTGATCAGGTTTGAATGCACTCCGAACTGTGGTTTCAATTTATTACCTAAAAATGAAATTTTCAATAAGACATGGAGTCGGAAAGGTCAGAGGAGATCAGGCACTAGCTTGGCACTACTACAGTATTGTCCTACAGGAAATAAGGCAAGCATATCCTTGTCTAGTGGATGGGCTTGATGCCCGTGATGATCTATTCGAAGAAAGGGGGGAACCCATCGACGACCTCATGGAGGTCCCTTTGAATGATGGAAATAAGGAATACACTATATGCCTGGGATTGATGCAGAGGTAATGGAGCATCATTTGGGTGTGAACCTTAAATGTCGGCTAGTGAAGTAAAAGAAGTGCAGCTTTACACTAGAGAGATAGAATGCTATTATGGACGAGGTTGATAAACTGCTTACGATAGAGTTCATCCAGGAAGTATCTTACTCGGATTGGATTGCAAATATCGTATTCATCAAGAAGGCCAATGGAAAGTGAAGAATATGCGTAGACTTCACAGATTTAAACAAAGCTTTGTCCGAAAGATAGCTATCCTTTGCCCAGAATTGACCAACTGGTGGATGCGACTTCAGACCATGAACTCCTCACCTTTATGGATATCTTCTCCGACTATAACCAAATTCGGATGGCACCAGAGGATGAGGAGAAGACTATTTTTATTACTGATCATGGTCTTTATTGTTACAAGGTCATGCCCTTTGAGCTTAAAAATGCAGGTGCCATTTATCAGTGTCTGATGAATAAAATCTTCAAGGAGCAGATCAGCCATAATATTGAGGTATATATAGATGATATATTGGTTAAAAGCTGATTTTCACTAAATCATATTGTCAATGTCGAAGAGACCTTCAGTATCCTTTGGAAGTATAAAATGAAGCTGAACCCTACAAAATGCATTTTTGGAGTAACCTCAAAGAAGTTCCTTAGATTCGTGGTGTCAAAGTGCGACATCGAGGCCAACCCAAAGAAGTTCAAGGCCATCCAAGAGATGATTGCCCCAAAAATAATAAAAGAAGTTTAGTGCCTCACAGGCAAGGTAGTGGCCCTAAATCACTTTGTTTCAAGGTTGGTAGAGCATTGTATGCCCTTCTTCTAAATCCTCAAACAGTCCAAGAACTTCAACTAGACTCCTGAGTGCCAGCATGCCTTTGAAGAATTGAAGAACTATCTCAGTTCACCTCCACTCTTAGCCAAGTCTTAACCTAGAGAAGAGCTGTTCCTGTACCTTGCTGTGTCTCTAGTAGCTATTGGAGCCATCTTGATCAGAGAAGAAGTTAAAGTTCAAAAGTCGATCTACTATATAAGCAGAGTCTTGAGAGATGCAGAATTAAGGTATACCAAATTAGAAAAACTAACTTATGCCTTATTGATTATAGCTAGGAAGCTCTGGCCTTATTTCTAGGGACACATAATTACTCTCCTTACTAATCAATCAATCAATCAAAGCGGTTCTTCATCAGCCTGACACCTCCAAAAGAATAGCAAAATGGACGATCGAGTTAACTAAATTTGACATTTATTTTCAAACTCAGTCATCTATTAAAGCTCAAATACTTGCTAACTTTATAGTAAAGTGCACAATTTTGGATACGACTGAACCAGAGCACCAAGAAATTCATATCCGTAGCTCCCTTGAAGAAAAGGCTGATCTCCCTAAAAACTTTTGGGCACTATATATTGATGGTTCATCCAATGCTTCTGGAGCAGGTGCAGGCTTGATTCTCATTAATCTAAAGGAGATTGTAGCCAAATATGCTTTGCATTTTGAGTTCTCCACCACTAGCAACAAAGCAGCATATGAAGCCCTGATTATAGGACTAAGAATAGCCAAAGAATTGAAAGTAGAATACTTGAAAGTTTACAGTGACTCTCAACTGGTTGTGAGAAAAGTCAGTAGCAATTATGAAGCTCAAAAGAAAATCTTGAAGAAGTACTTGAAAAAGATAAGAAGCTTGATCTCGACCTTCAATAGCTTTGATATCCAGCAGATCCTCAGGGCAGAGAATGCTAGAGCCAATTTTCTTTCAAAATTAAAACCCTGGCCCCAAATGAACTGCTGAAGAAAGTTCTCTTCGAAGTTCTACAACACCCAAGTTCAGAAGAATCCCAAACAATAATGCAGATCGATCATGAGCTCAACTAGATTGATCCACTGACTTTTTATCTTAAGGATGGAGTTCTTCTAAGAGATCCAAAAGAAGCTAAGAAATTAAGAAATCAGATCTCCCGCTATGTCTTGTATGAGGATAAATTGTATAAAAGATCGTACTCTCTACCACTCCTCAAATGTCTTCAACCCTTCAAAGCTGGCTATGCCTTAAGGGAAGTTCATGAAGGAATATACGAAAATCACCTCGGACGAGATCCTTATCATATAAGCTACTTCGATAGGGATACTATTGGCCAATGATGCACTAAGATGCGATGGATTAAGTAAGAAAATATGATAGATGTAAGAGAAATATAAACATACAGAGACAACCGACTTCATAGCTCACACCTTTAAATGCTCCATGGCCATTTGCATAGTGGAGAATGGATATACTTGGGCCTTTTTTCATGACATCTGAGCAGCAAAAGTTTCTTTTGGTGGTAGTAGATTATTTTACGAAGTTGATCGAAGCTGAACCCCTAGCAAAAATTACTGAAGTCAAAGTACAGAACTTCATCTGAAAGTTGATAGTTTGCATATTTGGTCTACCACGGACACTAATCACTGATAATGGATGCTAGTTCATAGGAGCAAAGTTTGTTGAATTTTGTGAAGGCTTAAATATTTTTTGCCACTTCATATCAATAGCTCATCCACAGGCGAATGGTGAGGCCAAGGTAACTAACAAAATTTTGCTTCAAGAGATAAAAGCAAGGATAGAAAGAGCAAAAGAAATGTGGGTGGACGAACTCTATCATGTGCTCTGGGCTTACAGAACCACTCAAAGATTGCCAATTGGAGAAATTTCTTTCATATTGGCTTTTGGAATAGAGATGGTCATCTCGATTGAGCTTGAACTTCCTTCAGCATGAGTTGAAGCTTTTAGTGAATAAAATAATCGATAGGATCTCAAAGCAAATCTTGATCTATTGGAGGAAAAGTGAGAGAAGGCTCAAATTCGAGTGGCAGCTTACAAGCAAAAAGTAGCCTGCTACTACAACTCCAGGATTAGAAGCAAGATATTCTAAATAGGAGATTTGGTACTTTTGCGAGTAGATGTTTTGCAATCTCAGAATCAAGAAAAGTTCACACCAAACTGGGAAGGTTCCTTTGAGGCCATGGAAATCGTTCGACTAGGAATATATTATTTTGAAGGAGCTTGGATGAGCTGCGCTGCCACAGCCATGAAATTCGAAAAATCTACGAATGTATTGTTAGTAACTATATCTCAATAAAATTTTCTTACTTTAATATCTTTATTTTTAGTACAAATTGTGCGATGGTAGAGAATTACAAAAGATAAAATCGAAGGCTTTCGGTTCTTAAACAAGAGGTAAAGAGGAGAGATCCTTTCAATGGTCCTTTTGTGCCCCAATAATCTTGTTAGAAATAGGAGGAGAACCTCATCCTAATAAGAAAAAATGCCAATCCCATCAGAAATAGGAGGAGGACCTTATCCTGACAGAGAGACAAGGGAAGAGGCCCTTTCAATGATCCTTTTATGTCCCAATAATCTTGTTAAGAATAGAAGGAGAACCTCATCCTAATAAGAAAAAATGATAGCCCCATCAGAAACAGGAGGAGAATCTCGTCCTGATAGAGAGACAAAGGGAGAGGTTCTTTCAATGGTCCTTTTGTGCCTCAATAATCTTATTAGGAATAGGAGAAGAACTTCGTCCTAATAAGAAAAAATGACAATCCCATCAAAAATAGGAAGAGGACCTCGTCTTGATAGAGTGACAAGGGGAGAGGCTCTTTTAATGGCTCTTTTGCGCTCCAATGATCTTGTTAAGAACAGGAGGAGAAACTCATTCTAATAAGGAAAAAAGTTAGTCCCATTGGAATTAGGAGGAAGATCTCATCTTGATAGAGAGATAAGAAGAGAGGTCCTTTCAATGATCCTTTTGTGCCCCAACAATCTTAGGAGGATCTTATCCTAACAAGAAAAGAGCTAATTATATCAGGAACAGGAGGAGAACCTCGTCCTGACAAGAATGAAAGTTACTTGGAGAGGAGATCTTGTCTAAGCAAAAGCCATGATTGATCGCACGGAAACTAGAATATCTAGCATTATCAAGAGATCGAAAGCTTTTAATTTTAAAAAAATGAAAGACATGGGGGACAAGAGCATAAGGCATGATAACCCCTGTTTATAAACGAGGGGAAAAGATGTTTAAGATATGGAGTGATGATCTCAAAACGACATTAGCAAATAAAAAAAAAGGGGATGATAAGCACGAAACAAGGAACTCCACGCGATGGTAGTTAGAAGAAATGTCCTTTCATTAAGATCAAAAGAGTTTATTATATGGGACGTCAAGTTCGATTATAGAAAAAAAAAGAGAGAAAAAAATAACCAAAGTCTCAATCAGTATCAGACTTTGGTCTGCTAGCACCAGCCAATACTAGGGATAACTTCAAGTCCTTAATCTTTTCTTTGAGCTTCCATTGAGCTACTAGACTTTCACTCAATAATTTCTTATGCCTTTAGGAGTCATCTTCAGCTTCTCTCAGCTTCTTTCTTAGTATAACCGACTCGACCTCTGCATCCTTTATGGCATCTTATTGATAGACCATTTGCACCTTCAACTCTCATAGCTCTGTTTGGCTGTTTCCATATAAGATAGTCCATAAGGATCGAACCTCTGTTGAGTTTCTGCTCGAGTTAGCTTGAGTTTCTTCGGACAATTATCATCGAAGTCGAGCGATCTCATCATCAGCCCTTCGAAGCTTTTTCTTGAGGTCGGCAACTTGACCACACCAATTGCATCTATATTTATCATGAGAGTCCTCAACTGTCTACAATTGACTTTGGAGTTTGGAGAACTTCATTGTCCAATCCCAATCATATTCTTCCCGATTGGTGGACCATATTGAACTTCCTTTAAGTACCTAAATCTTTTCTTGTGCGGCCTTCAGCTCGACTTTCAGACAGCTTGTCTTGGCCGTTAGGATCCATGCCTTGTCGCTATCAAGCTTCTTCACTCATTCCAATTCTTCTATCAGATGGTGCTTCTTATTGATATAGTCTATGACATCCTTTTTGTAGACTTGTTGAAGGTGGGTAACTTTAATTGTGGCTTCTGAATAATGCTTCTTCGACTTCTAAAGCTCATCCTCTGCTTTCTCCAATTTTTTTTAGTTTGATGAATCTTCCTCTTTAGGTCCTTAATGACAAATCTCAGAGGAAGGTCTTGGAGCAGTAGTGTGGCATCGGCAGAAGGAGTTGAAGCATGATTATCTTCGTTAGGAGAATTCTAAAAAACAAGTACACCATGGCACAAACTTAAAATAAACTTATCTTCATTAATCAAAATATTTCTCAAGTATAAAAAAAAATAAATGAAAAAATATAAAATAGGAGGTCTCAGACCTCTGAGGGAGCAACCGAGGAGTTCGATGCAGTATTAGTCAGCCCCAGCTCTTCAATAGTAGGCTCGGTAGGGGGGAGGTCAGTCACAGTAGTAGATGGTCCTGCCTTTTCATTAGGAGCTCCTTCGACCAAGAAGCTGAGGTCGAGCTCAAAAAATTTGTTAGCTATCCTATCCTCGCAGAACTCGAAACTCTTGATGAATGCTTCCTGACCGAACTTGACATCTAAGTCTCTCATCTCAGAGGAAACCTTGAACTCCTCTTCTGTCTGTTAGAAAACATGTTCCAAAGCCAATCGTTAGCCTATTGATGGTTGTGCCATCTTGTAATTATAATTATTTCATTATTAAATAAAATATATTTTTAGCATTTTCATTATCAAGTCTACATCTTCTAATGAATTTCATTATTGTGATGAAGTTCTTAGGACTATTTAGCTTCGATAAAGAAAAAATTTATCAATTAGTCCTTAAACTGTTCACGATCAAATGATACGCTGTTAATAAGGACGATAGTGTTTATCGAGCATAGATCGTTGTGTGCCATATGGATTAATTGTTCTCTTAACCAAGGAGTATGGAGATACTAGTATGGCATACAAGTGAGATGTATGAATACATCGTCATTGAACGTGACCAACTTCAAAGCATTCTGTTATCAAGAATTGCTCTGATGGGATATAGGTATAAGTGTTTCCTAAATCTGAGATCACCATAGTGGCTTGCAAGCAACTCACTGTGCTTTGGTATCAGACTAACTAAATTTTTAATTTAATGATGAAAGATTTTTGAGCACAGTCAAGTATTTATGAAGTCGGTGAGTGATCAAGATGGAATTGACCACTTCAAGAGTTGGAGAAGAATGCATCATTATATTTCAATATAGCAAAAACCTTGGCCAAGATAATCCATGAGATGGATTTGATATTTTGAAATACAATATGGATGACCTAATCAGAGTTGACAGTTAAATTCTGAGGTGTCCTATAGAATTTTGATCAAAAAGATAAATAATACAAAAAACTATATCCACATGGGTTCTAAGGATGTTGTTCTACACATTCGACCTATCCGACCGTCGGATATCATTGCTAAATGATTACTTCGACTGGTATAAAAATTTATTTCTATACTATTGGCTTAGGTTTGGAACTATGAGATCATACATACAAGAGTTCTTATTTGTTCGAATGGTTGATCGATGATTAAGAATTGCTCTAGGGTTAAACATTCAATATGATTAATGTTTGACCTAATGCAAGTATTGTAGGAGGATCGATTAGTAATTTAATTACTAATTAGCTTAATTTAATTAAGATAATGAGTTGAGATTAAGTCTAATTAAATATAATTTAATTAAATTTGATTTGGACTTGATTGGATCAAGTTCAATTGGTTTATTGGATGAGCAAATTGCAAGAAAGAAGTAGTCCTAGTTCAATTAGGATTTGTATCAACCCAATTTCTAATTTGATTAAAAAATTAAATTAAAATTAAATCTAATTTAATTAGGTTATTAGTTGGATTAAGATCTAATCTAATTGAATTAAATGAATCCTAATTTAATTTGATCCAAGGATCAAGTTGGACCAAGTCAAACTAAGAGTCCTAGTGAGACTAGGACTCCTATCTCCATGTGCCACCTTAGCCCCAACACCTCCTATTCTATTTTTGTTGGATTTTTGAATGAAAATATTTTTTGCCAGATGTTCTCGCTCACACCCTTGCTTTCTTTATCTCAAATATGGTATTTAGATATAGTGATTAAGTCAAAAGAAGAGTTTAAGTTGATTTAAACTCTATGAGATAGAGTTTTGAGAAACCAAAACTATTTCCTATTTTGTGTCGCCCACATCCCTATTTTTTCTCTAAAATTTTTATGGCTTTTAGAGGCCTTTTTGTGTGACATTCCCTGGTAGTCCATGCAAAAAATAAAGGAGAGGGTGCCCAAGAGTTGGGTGCCCCAATTCTAGCCCTATTTGGATAACCCTTGACTAGGTATTTGACCTAGTCAAGGATTTCTCTATATCTCCTTATATAAAATTAATTTTGATCTAATTTTTTCATGGATTATACATCTAAGAGAGATTATTTGGGGCATGAAAAATATGAGAGAGAAGCCTAGGGTGTTGGATTTTATAAAGGCACCAATCAAGGTGCTTTGGTGAGAGAAGAAAGAAGAAGAAGAGGATCTTCTTCTAGGTTTTTTCTTCCACTCCTATTCCTCCATCTTTGTGAGTATTTGAGAGGTGTCTCAGCATCATGAATTATCTTTCTCAACTTCAAAAAGTTGGAGAGTTCAAGCTTGAAGAAAAGAAGATCCAGATCAACCGTTGGAGAAGGATCAGCACAGTATTAGCATACTGTGCTAATTTTCGAGCACCAGACTTCAGATCTGTAATCGAGAGCTTATGTTGATAACTCGTAGAGGCCAAACATGTGTGCGTATTAGAGCAACCATCTCAGACCTAGATCAGCAAGTTAAGAAACTCAAGATTCAAAGATAAGGGTGATCTGATCTTCCTATTACATATCTAGATCTAATCTAGAGTAGTCTGCTATTGATATGATTAATATGTAATTATTTTGATATTTTATTTTTTGATTTAATAGCATGCCTTAATCATGTAATAGGATTCTATATCTTGGGTTTTATGTTATATTATTCATGATTTAATATGATTAATTCATCTCTTCCACTGTAATTTTGAAAAAGTTTCAAAAGCTAATCCTAGAACCCTAGATCGATTCCTACAATTGGTATCAGAGCCTAGGTTCATTTATTACATGATTTATGCATGATTAGATTTTATTTTTAGATTAGATCTAATTTATAATCTAATGATTAAATCTAAAAATAAAATTTTAGATTGCATGCATTGTAAAGTTGTCCTATTGTAAGGTTTATCTCTTACAGAGGAGAGGTTTTAGTGCGTGCGGATCTAAAATCCTAATCATAAAATTTTAGATTAGATCTAAAAAATTTTATGATCTGATTAAAAGAGTTTTAATCTAATTTTTATTATCATAAATGTGTTAGACCTGATCTAAGATGATTTATAATTAATTAGAATTGAAATAGTTTCAATTTTATGAGCATGTTTTGATTAGATCTAAAATAGTTTTCATATTTGTTATATGTGCATATTGATTATGAATCAAACATGTAACTGGTTGATAGAACCATGTTGCAAAAATCTTTTACAAATATGAAAATTATTTTCGAAATGCCGAACCTCAACCCTTAGCCCAAAACTTAATTAAGAATTAAGAATTGATTGATTAGGATCTAGGACTGTGAATTGAAGATCCTAAGACATAAAGCATAACACTTTGGGTTAATGAATTTATGAAAATTAGGTCCATTAATTGGATTAGACCTAAGGTTAGATTAAAGAATGGACTTAATTAGAGAATTGACTAAATCTAATCAATAGTTATCTTAGATTAGATTAAGAATTCTTTAGATCAATTACAATAGTTATAGTTGGTCAAATCCATGTCTTTAACAAGAACTAAGATGGATTTGATTCCTAGCTATGCGGTCAAATAAAAAATTACTAGGTTAGTCAAATTGAAACTAATGAACTGGATGGTGTCTAAGATAAGTTTGGCAGTCTGACTAGTGATTTTTAATTAAAAGCTATTCGCACTGATTCGATCTTTGACGAGTTAATGGCATATCCCTTCCACTGATCTCACTTACCTGGCCATCCTGGTGAATTAGATTTTGATTAGATCACTTGGTAACTTAGGCTCACCAATGTTAATTAGATAAATTAGTGTGACTGATTTAGATGCTCCTAATGCTAGTTTGAATTAGGTCCTTTTTTTTTTGGATCTGACTCGGTGAAGTTAGTGGGAGGATCGAAATTGGCTGGCTCATTCTCTCTATCTTCTTTAAATCAAATTAATTAAATCCTCTAAAATTATTAGGTTTCTAAAAATAAAATAGTTATGGTGATAACTAGATCATAGCCTTTCATTAAGTGGATGATAATGGATCCATTAGTTTGATAATCATTGAAGGCTCAAAAGCTTGGTGCTTATCGGCTAATAGAATTATTATTCATAATATAATTTTTTGGCTGCATCTATCTAAATGGTGGTTAGGTTGATCAATCAAAGTTGGACTTAATCATTCATTGATTAGATGGATCAAGTATGGTCATGTTAATGGTTGGACCTAACCGGATCTTTTTAGTGGAGGCCAAAGCCTACTGATTAGAAACTAAAATAAAATTAAATTACTAAAAATTATTTAAAAAAATAATAGGTTATAAACCTATTCTTAGATGTACATGGGTTCACCAACCAAAGTTGGGCTTGTGTGCAGTCTATGTGGATTTTAGTACCCACTAAAAAATTAGGGTAATTCCTTGAATTGGAGGTAGAGGCTATCAATTTGAATAAAATAGTGAGAGAATCTTTTGATTAAAAGTCAAAATATTTAGATTTAATAAATTAATTACTAATTAGATTTTATTTTTTCTTTGTGCAGACATGGCCACTTTTCTTTTGCTCCGATCATTGTTAGATAATGATAAGCTGGTGGAACCCAACTTCAATAACTGGTATCAAAAGTTGAAAATTATTCTGGAGTATGAACGGATTCTATATGTACTGACAAATCCGACAGCTGAGGAGCTAGCATCCAATGCACATGGAACGATTAGAGATACTTACCAGAAGTGGCTTAATGATCGAATCATGATGGTATTGCATTATGTTGACTGCCATGAGCGATGAGTTCAATTGCAGGTCTAAGTCAGCTCAGCCAGAAGACATGCTTCAAGTGTTGAATGAGTCTTTTGGTACATCCGATGACATCGAGAGGCACAAGACTAGTTGTGCCATCTTCAACGTCAAGATAAGGGATGGAGCTTCAGTCACTGATCATGTACTATACATGATCGAGCTGATGGAGCATTTGAGCAAGCTTGGATTTTCCTTGCACCAGTAACTAGGAAAAGATGCAATTTTAAACTCATTGCCCAAATCATATTTTCCATTCCTTACTCAATAATAAAATTCTCTATTTTGGATTTTTTTAGGGTGACTTTTAATTTAGAGAAAAATGGGGTAAGTCTGTGTTTATGTCAAGATTGTTAGATATATGTGCCCTAGAAGCCAGAATTGGCTGACACTTGTAATACACTTCTAGGGGCAAAATTATAATTTTGACTATAATAATAAAATGGGTTATTTTCTATCACATATGTGTATTTAGTGTCTGTGATACATCCTTTGAGTTAATGGTAATGATAATTCATATTTTCAAGAGTTGAAAATTTAAGACATGAATAATCATTATTAACTCATAAAATGCTCCCGACCATAGGATCATCACGAGGATGGTGATTGATCCGGAAGGTTGGTGTACAATCGCTTCTCTTTAGTAGATGAGTCTTGAGTCTACGGTGTGGAGACACCGGAGCGAGAGTACAGGTACTCGTTAGAGAACGAGGGCACTGAGCGTGACCACCTCGAGTAGTCATTAGGGAAGTCTACCTTCTCGTCAATGACTGACTCGATGCTGCAGTAGTGTGTCTGGTTCTTTGACCTGAGATGCATCGGCAGTTCACCTTGAGGGTGTTATAGTTTGACTACACCATTACTCGGTCTCCTAGCCATATGGAACCCTGAGGTGTATGTTGGCTATAGCATGTTCATTGTAGGAACTGGATTGCATCAAGATGGAATCTATCTACCTCGGTGGTAGAGGAGCAGCCCTATGATGATCATGAGAATCAAGTCCAGAAGTCCATGGCCATGGCAGAGTGAAATAATAGAAAGAGTTTCTATTTAGATTTTCACATTGGACTCGAATCGAATGATTACATCATATGACAGAGACTAGGGTTTGACGAGTTCACCTTAACCCTAATCTGATCGGGGCTCAAGATAGAAGAACTTAATCACACAGGTAGCTGCACCAAGAGGTTCGCATTCAGCTCTGATGGGTTGCCACCATATACTGCTAGGTGTCACTGGTGGATTTTGGGAGCAATTAGAATGATTTAGATGATCGATCATTCTAGCTGTTCGAATCAGAAGAGTTCTGATCCATCGAAAGGAGTTTCGATGATGTCGATGATAGAGATCATGACATATCCCATTACCATACAGAACTGAACCTAACTGGGTCACACAAACAAGGGTTTGAATCTGGTGATCATCAATTGAACTGATCTAGTTCAATTGATCTGAATGAGATTCAATTAGGTTCAAGGAAAATCGTGCTAGCACTCGATTGAACCTAACGTTCTTCTTTTACTATCATAAATAAGTTGTCCTGACTGAGCCAAAGGAGTTTGTGCTCAATCAGAGGCCTTCATATGGTCTGACTGGAGGTTGTCCAAGTCAGAAAAGGTTGTCTTATTTTGTAAGACATTACTGCCATTTTTGGTCACCTGCCATTTCTTGTTCTTTGACTTTGGTCAAAAGTCTACCTTTGACTGGTCAAATGTTGACCATTGACACTTTGACTTTTGACCACATGTCATGCACCTATTGGAGAGCTGGTGGGGGCCTGTCCCCCTGCCAGAACCTGGCAAGGAAGAGGGCGCACGCCACCCTAGGGTGGCGTGTGCCCAAGTTGGAGGCGCCTAGGAGTCCTTGTTGGACAAGGACTCCATCTCCTTTTTGGATTCCAATTAGAGTTCTACTAAGAATCCAACTTTGACTGGTCTTAGGCACCCTCTAAGGAGGAATCCAGGGGACTCTATTCCCACCAATCAGATTTAGATCTGATTTCACAAAGGGTTGTGATTGGTTGGGAAGAAGAGGAGTTGGATCACAAGCTTAGTCTATAAATAAGACCCTGCGCCCAACTCAAAGAGTAATTGAATTAATTGAGATTCCCATGCCCCAAGGCTGCCTCTCCCTCCTTCCTCCATGCCAAAGTCTCTTCTCCCTCTCCTCTCCACGTCCAAAAGGAGTTTTGGACCTTGGTTGGTGCGATTCAGATCAAGAGAAAGGCGATCAAAAGCAAGAAGGCTGCGCTGCTGCAAAGGACGACTGCTGATCTTCAAAAGAGTTTTGAAGATCCTCCAGATCAGATCCAGATCTGATTTTTGGAGGATGTGATAGAGAAGAAGAGGATCTCCAGATCCAACCCGAGTGGATACCGGTAGAGGCCAGGCGCTTGCGTGGCTAGATCCAGAACCTTCCGCTGCAATACAGGATCATCAACAGGGTAATAGGATTACCCAAATCAGGTAAATTAAATTTGATTTAATTTATCTTATTTTATTTTATTTATTAAAATAATAAGAATCAGATCTGAAAATATCAAGATCTGATTAGATCAAAAAAAAAAAATTTTTGAAATATATCTCTTGATCTGATCAGATCTGAACGAACCTGGACCGGAAAAATCAGGATTTCCCTTCAACTGGTATCAGAGCCATGGTTCTAAAATTGTTTAGATCTGATTTTAAATTTATTTTAATTAGAAAATAAGTGATTTTAGATGTCACATGAGATGTGATCAGATCTGAAATCAAAAAAATTAAAATTAAATGATTTGGATCTAAGATTAGAAGATATGCATGACTAGTTCTAGAATAGAATAGTTCTATAGAATAGTCTTGCATGTTTTGATTTAATCTGATTAAATCATATTTTAGATCTATTTATTTACTATTTTTTGATATTATAAGTGTTATAATAACATCTAAAAAATAGCAAATAAAAATTATTTAATTTTAAATATCATATGAGATATGATTGATGCATGTCTAGACTAGTTGTAGAATAGTTCTACATAATTGTCTAGATTAGAATTTATTTTGATTAGATCAATTTAAATCTAATTTTTTAGATTATTATGAGATAATTTAGATCTGAAAATATGCATGATTTGATACATGAGATGTATGCAAAATATGCCATGATTAGATCTAATTTGTATATGAGATATATGATATAGATCTAAAACTGTTTTGTAGTATTGCATGTTCCTGATTAAGGCGTTCCTCTTGGCCGTCCGGTCATAAGAACGAAGAAGGATTTAAAGGCCCTCTCTTCCCATTCGATGGGGTGTTCTTATGATGTGTAGGGGTGCTGCGTGTTCGTCCTTAATCAGAAACCCAAAACTTACTTTCTGCAAAACCCTAGATCCTGAAACCCTAGGATTTATTGTGCATATTTTGTTTATGAACCCTACTTAATTAAGAATTAAGTTTATGGAATATTAATTAGGTCTAAAATTGAGAATTTCAGATCTAAGACATATTCATAATACTGGGTTCGGGCTTGGGTAGCTCAATTAGGTCTAAGCGGTTGATCAAACCGAATCAAGAGTTGGTTAGATGGGATCAACAATGCTTAAATTGACCAGCCTAATAGGATTAAGTCTGGGTCAAGATCGAGTCACGATCAAGCAAGACCTAATTAGGCTCAGAGGTTAGAGTCTGGATTGTAGGCTAACCCAATTGGTTCTGACTCAACAATTTGGTGTCTAAGGTAAGTTTGGCACATACGACCGACTGGTTTTTAATTGGAAGCTACTCGACCTGAATGCGTTCTTGTACGAGTTAATGGCATATTCCTTCCACCGGTCTCACTTACCTGGCCATATCTGTTGACACAGTTCTGATCTGAGGTGGTCAATAATCCGAGCTAACCCATGCCACTAGGTTAGTCATAATTGTTATGACTAATGCCAAGTCTAGTTTAATGAGACCTGAATCAATTCTCCCTAAGAAAAGATTAAGTCTGAGGTCTTCCACCATTGTAGATGTGCGGGCCCTTCCCGGGGTTGATTGTTCTCGGCTGGATACAGTGGCTCAGTTGCACCGGGAAGATGCAACCATGTCTATTAGGCATTGGATGCTATGGGCTGGAGGATGAGTTGGGCTCAATATTTTGGATACGGTGAGAGACTCAATTAGGAACCCAGTCTATGCAAATGGTGGGTCTGACTTAACTAAGGAGTGGATCAATATTTCGGATACGGTGAGATTCATGAATTAGAGACCAAGTTTGGGTGCACCATGATTAGAGAATCATTGAACAAGAGTTGTTCACTCATTGGCTAACCCATCACCAATAACTGTTAGGTGAGGTGATGAGTCAGTTGGTGAGACCGCACCACCCACTAGAAATCATTAATCATGGAGATTTTTCGCATCTCTACAGAGGGAGTGTAGGGATCCGAGAAAATAGTGGGAGCTAATTTGTTTAAAAATAAAATTCCTAAATAAATTGGTCAAGTCAAAATTACAGTATCTAACTAGAATCTTTGACTCTCTATAGAGGAAAATGTCTGCGTCCAACCCATTGGCACGTATCCTGGACACACATAGACTGACTGGACCCAATTATAAAGATTGGCTCAGGAACTACAAAATTATTTTGGGTTCAGAGAAGTTAACCCATGTTTTGGACCAGGACCCTCCCACCTTACCAGCCTCGTCCATCCACTGAACAGAGAGCGTCTCTGGAAAAATGGATTAGACGAAGATAATAAGGCCAGATATTACATGTTGGGCTCGATGTCTGATGAGCTCCAGCGCCAACATGAAGATATCGGGACTGCTCGCCAAATGTTGGCTCACCTGCAGGAGATGTTTGGTGAACAGAGTCGCGCAGCCAATATCAAGTCACGAAATGACTTTTTAAGGCTAAGATGCGTGATGGGCAGTCAGTCCAAGATCACTGTCTGACATGATGATCAAGGACATGGAAGAGCTTGAGAAGCTCGGTGTGAAGTTAGACTTGGATCTGCAGAACGATATTATTCTGCAATCCTTGACTGATGCATATGGGCAATTCATCATGAATTACCACATGCATAAACTTCAAAATTCCTTGGCCGAAGTTAATGAATATGCTGGTTACCGCTGAGCTTTCTATGAAAGGTTCTAAAGGCTCAGTTCTTGCTATGGAACGGACTTCTTCCAAAAGAAAGTCTTATGGAAAGAAAAAGAAGTCTGTGAAAAAAAGAAGGTGGAAGGATCAAAGAAGAAGAAGGCAGAAGAACCGAAGAAGAAGGCCGATGCAAAGGAAAGTGTTTCCATTGCAACAGCGACGGCCATTGGAAGCGGAACTGCCCTACTTACCTGGCCACCCTGAAGAACAAGAAGGAAGGTCCTTCTGGAGGTATGCTCGTTATTGAGTCTAACCTTACGGTTTCTTCTGCATCCAGTTGGGTGCTTGACTCTGGTTCTAGTGCTCATCTGTGCACTTCCATGCAGGGTCTTGAGGATAGCAGGAGGCTGAGGGATGGAGACATGATCCTACGCATCGGTAATGGAGCAAGAGTTGCTGCAGTAGCCGTGGGAACATACCCTCTTCGATTACCATCTGGTTTAGACTTAGTTTTGAAAGACTGTTATTTTGTGCCTGCAGCTAGCAGGAATTTGATTTCTGTTTCATGCTTAGCACAAGAAGGTTATGTGATCTTACCTTCTTTAAGGACCATTGTAACATTCTTTATGAAAGAAATAAAATTGCAAATGGTTTTCCTTATTAATGGTCTTTATCAGCTACATATTGATGTACCTGTTTTAACTATCGAGCAAAACGTGAATGCCAAACAAATGACCTAGGGATAGTCCAAACGATAGATATCTATGGCACCTGAGATTAGGTCATATAGCAGAAGATAGGATCAACAAATTGGAGAAAAATGGGCTATTGAGTCCATTGACTTTCGAGTCATATCCAACTTGTGAATCTTGTCTTCAAGGCAAAATGACTAAACTCCCTTTTGTTGGACATGGGGAGAGGGCCACAGATCTCCTTGCCCTAGTACATACTGATGTGTGCGGCCCATTTGATGTGCCGGCTAGAGGCAATTTTGTCTACTTCATTACCTTTACCGATGATCTGTCTAGGTATGGGTATGTGTATCTTATGAGACACAAGTCTGAAGCTTTTGAAAAGTTCAAAGAATTCAGACATGAAGTAGAAAAACAAACTGGAAAAACCCATTAAGGTTCTTCGATCAGATCGAGGAGGTGAATACCTTAGCCGGGAATTCCTAGACTATCTTCAAGGAAAATGGCATAGTCTCTCAATGGACTCCACCAGGAACACCTCAACTCAACGGGGTTTCAGAATGGAGAAATCGGACTCTATTGGATATGGTTCGATCCATGATGAGCTTCACAGACCTCCCTGATTTTCTTTGGGGACATACTCATTGTTAACTTCAATTCTATTTACTGAATAGGGTTCCCTCTAAAACCGTTCCTACCACACCGTATGAGATATGGCACGGTAAGAAACCAAGTCTGAGTCATCTCAGAATTTGGGGTTGTCCGGCTCATGTCAAAAGACAACAAGCGGACAAGTTAGAGTTTAGGTCCTTTAGAGCTCGATTCATAGGATATCCTAAAGAGTCATTAGGATACTATTTCTACATTCCAGAAGACCACAATGTGATTGTGAGTCGACATGCCATCTTTCTTGAAAAATAGTTTATTCAAGATAGCGGCATTGGAAAGCAGATTAAGCTTGATGAGAAAGTCTCACAAGTAGAACGAGCTAAGGACCAATTGGAACCAAATCAGGTTGAGCCAATAAGAACACTACCTCCTCCACCTCGTAGATCGGAAAGAGTTTTCCCATCCCCCTGAAAGATACTTAGGTATTATTTCAGAGGAAGTAGAGGAAATGTTCCTCATAGGTAATGGTGCTCATGGTGATGATCCCAAAACCTACAACGAGGCGATATCAGATATCGACTCCGAGAAATGGCTTAGAGGCAATGCAGTCAGAAATTGACTCGATGCACTCAAACCAAGTCTGGACCTTGGTAGATCCACCAGAAGGTATAGTACCTATTGGGTGTAAATGGATCTTCAAGAGAAAGATTGGTGCAGATGGGAATGTGGAGACATTCAAGGCTAGACTAGTGGCAAAAGGTTATAGTCAACGCGTGAAGGCATTGACTATCAGGATACCTTTTCCCAGTAGCTATGCTAAAATCCATCCGCACATTGCTTGCCTGTTGCAGCCTATTTCGATTATGAAATATGGCAAATGGACGTGAAAACGGCATTCCTTAAATGGATATCTTGAGGAAGATATCTATATGGAACAGCCGCTAGGTTTCACATCCAGTGATACTGATCACAAGGTTTGCAAGCTGCAAAGGTCCATATATGGACTTAAGCAAGCATCTCGGAGCTGGAACACTCGTTTCAATGATGTGATCAAAAAAGTTTGGTTTCATCAAAAATGAAGAGGAACCATGTGTTTTCAAAAAGGTCAGTGGGAGCGCTGTTGTCTTCCTCGTATTGTACGTGGATGACATCCTCCTTATTGGGAATGATATTCCCATGTTGACATCAGTCAAAATGTGGTTGTCCAAGGAATTCTCCATGAAAGACCTAGGTGAAGCATCCTTTATTCTAGGAATTAAGGTCTATAGGGATAGACCGAATAGGATGCTAGGACTTTCACAGAAGATGTACATAGAGGAAGTACTAAAGAGGTTTAGTATGGAAAACTCTAAGAGGGGATTAATACCCTTCAGACATGGTATTCATCTTTCCAAGAAGATGTGCCCCAGCACACCTGAGGAAATAGAACGCATGAGCAAGATCCCTTATGCTTCTGCAATAGGGAGCCTCATGTATGCCATGCTATGTACACGACCTGATATAGCCCATGCTGTGAGTGTCACAAGCAGATATCAGTCAAATCCAGGTGAAGAACACTGGACTTCTGTGAAATGTATCCTTAAGTACTTGAGAAGAACTAAGGATATGATGTTGGTCTTTGGTAATGGAGAACTCCAAGTCCAGGGATACACAGACTCGGATTTCATGTCCGATATAGATGATCGAAAGTCGACATCTGGAGTCTGTTTGTGTGCAATGGTGGTGCTGTCAGCTGGAAGAGTTCCAAGCAAACTGTGATAGCAGATTCCACCATGGAAGCAGAATATATCGCTGCATCAGAGGCTGCGAAGGAAGCATTCTGGTACAAGAAGTTTGCTGCAGAAATTGGAGTAATGCCATCAGATGCCATTCCTCTATACTGCGACAACAATGGCGCCATAGCCCTTGCTAAGGAGCCGAGGTCTCACCAGAAATCCAAGCACATTGAGCGGCGATACCACCTCATCCGCGATTACCTCGAGAAAGGTTACGTTCGAGGTCAAGAGAGTCAACTCCACAGATAATGTGGCAGACCCACTTACAAAGCCGTTGGGCCAGCAGAAGATCGAAGCCCACCTTGAGAAGATGGGACTTAGACTTGTAGCCAATTGGCTTTAGGACAAGTGGGAGATTGTTAGATATATGTGCCCTAGAAGCCAGAATTGGCTGACACTTGTAATACACTTCTAGGGGCAAAATTATAATTTTGACTATAAATCAATAAAATGGGTTATTTTCTATCACATATGTGTATTTAGTGTCTGTGATACATCCTTTGAGTTAATGGTAATGATAATTCATATTTTCAAGAGTTGAAAATTTAAGACATGAATAATCATTATTAACTCATAAAATGCTCCCGACCATAGGATCATCACGAGGATGGTGATTGATCCGGAAGGTTGGTGTACAATCGCTTCTCTTTAGTAGATGAGTCTTGAGTCTACGGTGTGGAGACACCGGAGCGAGAGTACAGGTACTCGTTAGAGAACGAGGGCACTGAGCGTGACCACCTCGAGTAGTCATTAGGGAAGTCTACCTTCTCGTCAATGACTGACTCGATGCTGCAGTAGTGTGTCTGGTTCTTTGACCTGAGATGCATCGGCAGTTCACCTTGAGGGTGTTATAGTTTGACTACACCATTACTCGGTCTCCTAGCCATATGGAACCCTGAGGTGTATGTTGGCTATAGCATGTTCATTGTAGGAACTGGATTGCATCAAGATGGAATCTATCTACCTCGGTGGTAGAGGAGCAGCCCTATGATGATCATGAGAATCAAGTCCAGAAGCCCATGGCCATGGCAGAGTGAAATAATAGAAAGAGTTTCTATTTAGATTTTCACATTGGACTCGAATCGAATGATTACATCATATGACAGAGACTAGGGTTTGACGAGTTCACCTTAACCCTAATCTGATCGGGGCTCAAGATAGAAGAACTTAATCACACAGGTAGCTGCACCAAGAGGTTCGCATTCAGCTCTGATGGGTTGCCACCATATACTGCTAGGTGTCACTGGTGGATTTTGGGAGCAATTAGAATGATTTAGATGATCGATCATTCTAGCTGTTCGAATCAGAAGAGTTCTGATCCATCGAAAGGAGTTTCGATGATGTCGATGATAGAGATCATGACATATCCCATTACCATACAGAACTGAACCTAACTGGGTCACACAAACAAGGGTTGAATCTGGTGATCATCAATTGAACTGGTCTAGTTAAATTGATCTGAATGAGATTCAATTAGTTCAAAGAAAATCATGCTAGCACTCGATTGAACCTAAACGTTCTTTTTTTGCTATCATAAATTAGTTTCTGACTGAGCCAAGGAGTTTGTGCTCAATCAGAAGGCCTTCATATGGTTTGACTGGAGGTTGTCCAAGTCAGAAAAATTATCTTATTTTGTAAGATATTACCTACCATTTTTGGTCACCTGCCATTTCTTGTTCTTTGACTTTGGTCAAAAGTCTACCTTTGACTGCGGTCAAATGTTGACCATTGAAACTTTGACTTTTGACGCACTGTCAGCACCTATTAGAGAGCTGGTGGGGGCTTTGTCTCCCCTGCCAGAACCTGACAAGGAGGAGGGCGCACGCCACCCTAGGCGTGTGCCCAAGTTGGATGCGCCTAGGAGTCCTTATTGGATAAAGACTCCATCTCCTTTTTGGATTCCAATTAGAGTTCTCCTAAGAACCAACTTTGACTGATCTTAGGCACCCTCTAAGGAGGAATCCAGGGGACTCTATTCCCAACAATCAGATTTAGATCTGATTTCACAAAGGATTGTGATTGGTTGGGAAGAAGAGAAGTTAGATCACAGACAGTCTATAAATAAGACCCTGTACCCAACCCAGATTGTCATTGGAAGTTTGAGAAATCCCACGCCCCAAGGCTGCCTCTCCCTTCTTCCTCCACACCAAACTCAGCTTCTCCCTCTCTTCTCTACGTCCAAAAGAAGTTTTGGACCTTGGTTGGTGCGATTCTGATCAAAGAAAGGCGACTGAAAGCTAGAAGGCTGCGCCGCTACAAAGGACGACTGCTGATCTTCAAAAGGAGTTTTGAAGATCCTCTAGATCAGATCCAGATCTGATTTTTGGAGACATGATAGAGAAGAAGAGGATCTCCAGATCCAGCCCGAGTGGATACCGGTAGAGGCAGGCGCTTGCATGGCTAGATCTAGAATCTTTCGCTGCAAACAGGATCATCAACGGATAATAGGATTACCCAAATCAGGTAAATTAAATTTGATTTAATTTATTCTTATTTTATTTTATTTATTAAAATAATAAGAATCAAATCTAAAACATCTCAGATCTGATACAGATCAAAGAGAAAAATTTTTGAAATATATCTCTTGATCTGATCAGATCTGAACGAACCTGGATCGAAAAATCAAGATTTTCCTTCACTGATTTCACAAAGAGTTGTGATTAGTTGGAAAGAAGAGGAGTTGGATCACAGTTAGTCTATAAGTAAGACCCTGCGCCCAACTCAAAGAGGTATCTGAATTAATTGAGATCTCCATGCCCCAAGGCCTTTTCTCCTCTCTTCCTTCATGCTAAAGCATCTTCTCCCTCTCCTCTCCATGTCCGAAAGGGTTTTGGACCTTGGTTGGTGCAATCCAGATAAGAAAAAGACAAATGAAAGCTAGAAGATTGTGCTGCTGCAAAGGACGACTGCTGATCTTCAAAAGAAGTTTTGAAGATCCTTCAGATCAGATCCAGATTTGATTTTTGGAGACATGATAAAGAAGAAGAGAATCTCCAGATCTAGCCTGAATTGATACTGATAGAGGCCAGGCACTTGCGTGGCTTAATCCAAAACCTTCCGCTGCTTACAGGATCATCAACGGGTAATAGGACTACCCACTTCAAGGTAAATTAAATCTGATTTAATTTATCTAATTTTATTTTAATTTTTAAAATAATAATAATCAGATTTGAAACATCTTAGATCTGATCTGGATCAAAGAAAAATTTTTTTGAAATATATCTCTTGATCTAATCAGATCTGAACGAACCTGATCCGAAAAATCAGGATTTTTCTTCAGAACTATCCTCAGTACATTATCTCACTGGATCCCAACAGGTCGAGAAAGAAGCAAGTTATTATTGGGCAAGGTATTTATATGATAACTTCTTGTAATTTTTTTATTTGTGATAATACTGATTGGATATTGGATACTGGTAGCCCTTACCATATTTGTAATTCGTTTTAGGGGTTACAGGTCAATAGGAGATTCGAGCAAGATGAGAGATTTCTTAACGTTGGAGATGGAAGACTGGCTCCAATTCTAGCATTAGAAATTTTGAAACTTGTATTTGAGTCTCATATAGTTATTCTTAGTGATTGTCATTTTTGTCCTAGTTTCTTTTTGAATATCATTTATGTAGGCCTTTTGGCCAAAGATAATTATGAATTTTCAATAAAGAAAGAATTTTGTAATGTCATTATGAATGGTATTACTATATTCTCTGGATATTTGAACAATGGTGTGTACATGTTATCACAACCTGTTAATGTAGTCTATTCCACTGGCAAGCACCATAGATTAGATAGTGTATCTGATATCTACTTATGGCACTGTAGGCTAGGTCACATCAATAAAAATAGGATAAATAGGTTGACTTAAGAGGGAATCCTTAAAGTCAATGATTGTGAATCACTTCCAACCTATGACTTTTATCTTCTTGGAAATATGACCAAGTCATCTTTTACTGAAAAAGGTGAGAGAGCCATAGAGCTCTTAGGTCTAGTACATACTGATGTATGTGGACTAATGAGCACAAGTACTAGAGGTGGATATCTCTACTTCATTACTTTCATAGATGATTTATTCAGATATGGATATGTCTATCTGATGAAACATAAGTCAGAGTCATTGGAAATGTTCAAACAATTTAGAAGTGAAGTAGAAAAACAAACTGAAAAGAATATTAAGACTCTTCAATCTGATCGAGGAGGGGAATACTTTTTGATGAGTTTCTTACATATCTAGGAGAGACTGGGATTCTCTTTCAATAGACTCCTCTAGAAATACCACAGTATAATGGTGTATCTGAGAGGAGAAATTGGACTCTATTAGACATGGTCCAATCCTTGATGGGTTTTGCCAGCTTATCAATATCCTTCTGGGGATATGTACTCGAATCAGCTTACTATTTGTTAAATAGGATTCCAAGTACGTCTGTAATTAAGACTCCATATGAGATATGGATAGGGCGTAAGCCAGCACTTTTGTACCTTAGGATCTGGGGGTGTCCGACTTATGTGAAATGGTTAATCATAGATACACTTGGACCTAGGTCTGATAAATGCATATTTATAGGATACCCCAAAGAATCAAAAGGGTATATTTTCTACCATGCTCATGAACAAAAGATGTTCGTTAGCCTTGAGGCAATCTTCTTGGAAAAGGAGTTCCTTGGTGAAGGAATTATTGTCTCTAAGGTTGAACTTAATGAAGTTCAATAGGTAGAAAAATTGACACCTATTGCGAACCTGAACCAGATTTGATTAGATCAGATCTAGAGTCCAGTATCTCTGCACCATTAAGGCGATTCAGTAGAGTACCGCATCAACCAGACAGATATTATGGTTTCTTGATCCGAAACGGTGATCCTATCAAACTTGATGAGAACGATGAGGATCCGATCATCTGCATGGATGCAATGCAGAGACCAGATTCTGAGAAATGGCTTAAGGCCATGAAATCTGAGATGGAGTCCATGAAGATCAACGATGTGTAGACATTGGTTGATCTATCCGAAGGGGTTAAATCCATTGGATATAAATGGATCTTCAAAAGAAAGAGGGACGCAGATGGAAAGATGGAAACCTATAAAGTCCATCTGATTGTCAAGGGGTATCATCAACATTATGGTATTGACTATGATGAGACATTCTTTCCTGTGGTGATGCTCAAATCCATTCAGATAATGCTTGCTATAGCTACCCATCTGGACTATGAGATCTGGTAGATGGATGTGAAGATAGCTTTCCTAAATGGAGAGCTAATCGAAGAGATGTATATGATATAACCTGAGGGGTTCACATCTATAGATGAGTCCAAGGTGTGCAAGCTTCAAAGATCTATTTATGAATTGAAGCAAGTATCTCGGAGTTGGAACATGCATTTTAATAAGGTGATCAAAACGTATGGCTTTGTTAAGAACGAAGAAGAGCCCTGCGTCTACAAGTGGGCGAATATTTCGATAGTGGTATTTCTTGTCTTGTATGTTGATAACATTCTTTTAATCAGAAATGACATCCCCACACTGCATGGAATAAAAGTATGATTGTCATCTTAGTTCTCCATGAAGAACTTGGGTGAAGCATCTTACATCCTAGAGATGAAAATCTATAGGAAAAGATCTAAGAGGATGCTTGGGTTATCTCAGTTCACGTACATAGAAACTGTACTGAAAAGGTTCAGCATGAAGAATTCCAAGAAGGGCTATCTTTCGATAGGCTACGAAATTTTTCTCTCTAAGAAGGATTGTCTGACAACTCCTGAAAAGAGAGTGTATAAGTAGTCCCATATGCTTCGACAGTGGGATTTATCATGTATGCTATGATATGTATGAGATCAAATATGATATACTGAGTAGAAATAGTGAGTAGATAAACTCCTTCCAATCTCAAAATCCTTTTACGACTTACAATCCTAATTGTTGCAGGAACGTTTCTGGTTTCTCTGTTAGGAAACTTAGGGCGTTTGCCATCCCTATAAATATACTACGACCTGAGTCCTCTCTTCGCAATCCCCCTATCCTTCCAAGGAGTCCTCTCTTCGCAATCCCCTTACCCTTCCAAGCCCAAACCCCAGCTTCTCCTCATGGCCGCCGAGACCCATGCAAAACTCCTCCTCCAAAAGCAGCTCAAGGAGCTCAACCGGAACGCCGTAGAAGGCTTCTCCGCCGGCCTCGTCGACGAGAACAACATCTTCGAGTGGAAGGTCACCATCCTTGGCCCCCTCGACACCATCTATGAAGGTGGCGTGTTCGACGTCGTGATGACGTTTCCACCTGACTACCCCAACAGCCCGCCTGAGGTCCGCTTCACCTCGGAGATGTGGCATCCCAACGTGTACACCGACGGGCGCGTGTGCATCTCCATCCTGCACGCCCCTGGCGACGATCCGCATGGTTACGAAAAGGCCAGCGAGCGGTGGTTGCCCGTGCACACCGTCACGACAATAATTCTAAGCATCATCTCCATGCTTTCGAGCCCCAATGATGAGTCGCCGGCCAATGTTGATGCTGCTATCGAGTGGAGGGAGAGGAGGGATGTGTTCAGGAAGAAGGTTGCTCGCATAGTGAGGAGGTCTCAGGAAATGCTGTGAGGATTTTATCGGTCTCTATAACCAAGCGATTGTTATCTAATTCGGTTTAGTAGTTACATGATTTTATAAATTTTTGTTTTTTTGGAGGAACTTTTCTTATCCGGAGGAAAAGAAGTTCTTGATATGGTGAGATAAATTATAATTTCTTTTGAATTTTGATCTGTGAGAAGTGTGATTTAATTTAGGCTTTGAAATATGCTTTAATTTTTATTTGTTGGTTTCCTGATGATGAAATCTTTTATGCTGAAAATTGTGAAAGAAAGTGCAAAAGTATTTTTCTTAGTTTTTGTTAGAAAATGTAGCAACTTTTTTTTGCTTTTCTTAATTATATTGCTGTGAATGAGGATTAACAGTGAGAAATCTTTTCAATTGAATCTATTGGAGGTGGGGACAGACAATATTTTCTTATTTTTTGTGAGATGTCCTCTTCCAATATCATCTCCAAACCCTTTTTTCTCCTCTATGGCAAACTAAAATTGGTGGGAAGAACCTAGGCCTCTTGTGATCATGTAAGAGACCTTATACACTCAACCAGAGTTGACATCTTCATCTCCAATTACCACAATAATCCCTCGTTAACAATAAATTTTACATAGGCCTTCTAGTTCTAGCCGATGGGCATTAGATACTTGCCATTCACAAGGTCTAATTTTTTGATTACTATTCTAAAATAAAACATCTTCTCCAACCAAAATACTCAGCTCCTAGAATACTACCGCCCCACCCAACACAGACACCAACATCAAAGATGAAACAGAATTTTAATCGCAAATTCTGCCAGGATTAATTTTTTTAATCATAAATTTTGCTAGGCGGAGAGGAGCGTTAAGTTGTTTCGATAGAACAGCAACTCGGATTCCTGGCTCCAAGTTCTTGATTCGGATTCCGATGCTGGCATGGAGTGCTGGTGTGTGTTGTTGATATGCATCAGAGTTGTGGCACTTCTTGCTTTCGCACAGCAGAATGTGACTGGGTGAGTTTCCTTGGATGCTGAAAATGTGGGTCTCTCCCTGAGTTTTGAACATTTCTGCTAAAGATATCTTTTGTTTTGCTTTTCTTTGCATTCTGCTAAACTTTTGATGGCTTCTGGGGAATTTTGCTCACGCTTTATTGTTTCTGCAGTTGAAAAAGAATGGTGCTAACTCTTATCTGGATCAAAGTATAAGAATTCGAGTAAAGTATGCTATTTACAGATTTTCAAACTTTTTCAGGCTTATCGGGAGTTTTTCTCCTTTTCTTCTATTATTTCCATTGTCAAAAAAGGATGGTGCTAATAACAGTGGAGGTGAATTGGTTGTATGTGCTATGAATCTGCTTTCTTCAGTTGGTTCTGATGGTCAAGGGCACTGAATTTGAGGCCCTTATATTGAGTGATTGGTAGAAATCGACTTGTTTTTAATCTAATTTATGTTATGTTCCCATATACAGGCTGACTAGGCGCATATAGCTTCGGCTTTACAACTCATTCTTAGGTTCTTTTTTCCCCTTCTACATTGTGTCACCATAAATATTAAATTTCGAAGTTTCACATTATGTTGATCAGAAACTATGAGCTCTTTATATCAATTAATGAAAGAGCTGATGTAAATAAATATGAAGTAGTTAAACTAAAGATCCCCAAATTATGGTGCACATATGTTGAAGACTTTGTTACAATACTTGTTAATAATATTTTGATTCTTTTCGAAGTTTATATGAGTTAGTTATATACTCATAATTATACAATTCTCTTGAAAAAAAGATGTTACAGAATTGGCCGACAAAGTTTGTAGATTCTTAGGTAATTTTATCTTGGTGCTTACCTGGCCATAATTTTATATGAGTTAGTTATATACTCATAATTTTGTTTGTATGCTTCATTATCTTACTAGCTCCAATAAATTTAGGATATCAAACTTTGGATGGTCATGAAGTAGTAAATATGTGAATAGTAATATGCTTTTTTATATGTGCTAAAAAATATGAGTATGATATATTGATCCCGTAAGTGATTTTCATGATGACCAAACATTAGAGCACATGATTACTGATAAATTTTTTTTAAATATTCATAAGATTAGAAGAAAGAGAGCTCTTTGACCAAAACAAGAGAGAAATCAAATGCAATTCAACTTAAGCTCAAAAGATCTTGTTTTGTAACAAGATTCCAACAAAAAATGATCTTGGAGTGAATTCGAGCCATCTCCAAGAATTTTCGAGATGTCTCCAAGCAGTTGGCATGCTGGTACAATGCTCTAGCACATGTTGGAGAGGATTCAAGATAAGCTCGAGTCATCTTCATCTCAAAAGATAGAAATCTTGTTTCTATGCACTGAGGTCGAGATGACTCAAAAATTCTTCAAGTCGCGATGAGACGTCTCCATCCAAATTGAGAGGACTCGGTCTTTGGGGACAAAATTTTCTAGAGAGCTGATTTTTGGGCATCTAAGAGTGAGATGACCCATGGAGAAACCGAGAGGACTTGAAGTGAACGAGATGTCTCGAGACAAATTGAGAAGTCTCGAAACTCGCTGATAGCCTTCAACGGATAGTTCTGTAATGCATTTTTTTCATCTTCAATGGCTAGTTCTCGCCTCCAACGATCAAATTCGTGGTTTTCTAGATTTTAATCATTTCAATCTTGGTAGGAATGGTGTAAATATAAAAGAGAAGAAGTGATACATTTAAAACAATAAGAAAAAGAGAGAAAGATAGCAATGCCCAGTTTTTAGACGAGTAGACCTTCTTCCATCAAATTTTCTCTCAAGCATTAAAGCAATCTCAAGAGCAATAACTCTCAGCAATTAAGAAGGCAATCATCAAGCTTTATCAACAACACATTAGCTCATTTAAGGAGTTTTCACTATTGTAAATCTTTGTTTTTTTTTTTTCACTATGTATTTAGTTTTAGTAGGGTATGAAACTAAGGGTATAGGTCATTCCTTCCCTTTTATTGGATTGTATTGTCTTGGTTAAGGCTTGTAGAGGTTGTGGTTTGTGAACCTAAAAAAAAATCAACTGTGTTTTGGGATAGTGAGCCCAAAAAAACTATCTGACTGTAATCTTGAGGGATGATAATAAAATTTTCAAGAGTATTGCTTGGAAAGTGAACGTAGGTGCTGAGAGTGCACCAAACTACTATAAAAAGCTTCTATTTGTGTGTGTGTTTGTCTTTTCTCTTCTTGTATAACCTATTTGGCTCTCACTGCTCACTCACACTGTATATATTTAGTTAATCTTTGCATATAATTGTTTTAAGTTTTTTAAAACCCAATTTATCCTCTCTCTTGGATTATCTAGCTGGGCAATAATTGGTATCAGAGCCTTGATTCTCTATTAATTATTGATCTATTCATCTAGAGAAAAAAATCATAAATAGGTACTCCACAAATAAGCCACCTCTTTTCAATGGGTTTAATTACACCTGTTGAAAAGCTCGCATGCGCATTTTCATACAAGCCCTTGATTATGACATATGGAATGTTATCGTAAATGGGCTGCATATGCATACAGCTAAGTAACATTTCCAGCTTGCTTAAGCACAGTGGAAAGCGATGCTTTTATCTTGCATGATATATAGTACTTTTGAGCATGAGTGTATAGATTATTGCACTTTTGTTTTGAAAGTTTGCAAACCCTTTATATGCAATAAAATACATTATTTTCAAGACATATAACTATAATTTATTTCCAATAAACCCTATTCTAGATCTCTCTGAGTTCTAAAGTGGCGTTATTGACATCACTTCTAAGTTGTATGTCCAATAAATAGTTACATGTCCACATCCACATTCACATGTTTTTGATTACTATAGAGTTGAAATCTTTATAAATGTCATGCATGTATAAACACAATGTAAAGGGTAACCATTTCTATCTTTGCAGGAATTTACCATTTGCTTTATGCTTCATTATCTTACTAGCTCCAATAAATTTAGGATATCAAACTTTGGATGGTTATGAAGTAGTAAATATGTGAATAGTAATATGATTTTTTATATGTGCTAAAAAATATGAGTATGATATGTTGATCCCCTAAGTGATTTTGATGATGACCAAACCTTAGAGCACAAGATTACTGATAAATTTTTTTTAAGTATTCTTAAGGTTAGAAGAAAAAGAGCTCTTTGACCAAAATAAGAAAAAAATCAAATGCAATTCAAGTCAAGCTCAAAAAACCTTGTTTTGTAACAAGATTCCAACAAAAAATGACTTTGGAGTGAATTCGAGCCATCTCCAAGAATTTTCAAGATGTCTCTAAGCAGTTGGCATGCCGGCACAATGCTCAGGCACAGGTTTGAGAGGATTCGAGATAAGCTCGAGTCATCTTTATCTTAGAAGATAAAAATCTTGTTTCTGTGCATTGAGACCGAGACGACTCAAAGAATTTTTGAGAAATCTTGAAGTCGGAGCTAGACGTCTCCATCCAAACTGAGAGGACTCGATCTCGGGGAACAAAATTTTCTAGAAAGCTAATTTTTGGGCATCTGAGAGTGAGATGACCTATAGAGAAATTGAGAGGACTTGAAATGGAATGAGACATCTCGAGACAAATCGAGAAGTCTCGAAACTTGTTGACAGCCTTCAACAGATAGTTCTGCAATGCATTTTTTTCATCTCAATGGCTAGTTCTCACCTCCAACGATCAAATTCATGATTTTCTAGATTTTAATTATTTCAATCTTGATGGGAATGGTCTAAATATAAAAGAGGAGAAGTGATACATTTAAAATAATAAGAAAAAGAGAGAAAGACAGCAATGCCCGGTTTCTAGATGAGTAGACCTTCTTCCATCAAATTTTCTCTCAAGCATTAAAGCGACCTCAAGAGCATTAACTCCTAACAATTAAGAAGGCAATCATCAAGCTTCATCGACAACACATCAGCTCATTTAAGGAGTTTTCACTGTTATGAATCTTTGCTTTTTTTTCACTATGCATTTAGTTTCAGTAGGGGCTGAAACTAAGGGATTCACTACTACAAAAATGGTCTATGGCAATATATACTATGACAGTAATTTTTGAAATCGCTGCCATAGATCCTACGACAGTGATTTTCGTTAACCGCTGCTATAGGTCCAACATATAGCAGCGGTTACAGAAAATCATTACCGTAGGTCGGACCTATAGCAGCGGTTATAAAAAATTACTGCCATAGGTCGACCTATAGCAGCGGTTCATTATAACCACTATCATAAGTCAGACCTATAGCAGTGGTTAGTAGGAACTGCTGCTATAATCTAATTTATGACAGCGGTTAATTGTAACCGCTGTCATATATTTTTTTTCTTTAAATATTATATAATTTTAAAGTTTAATATCCATCTTCATCATTCATTATCTAAATAATTATCATTAGAGTATCTTCACAAAAGATTGCATCGATCCGATGGCCCTAGCTTCATCGATCAAAAAAATTTGATTTCGACGATCATGAATGATGATGCGATGATTTGATAGATGAAGATCTCTGATGGATCCAAAAATCTGCAATGATAATTTTGGTGATGTTTGTAGCATACTATCAAAGTTTTACTTTAATCAGATATCAATATCTTGGTCCATTTAGTATAAGTTAGTTTCGACCGTTAAATGATAAACGAGTGATCAAAGGACCAAATGATATCCGATTATGAGATAATTTTTTTTATAAATGATCTTGACTACTATTTTAATCATTTTTTATGGTGATGATTATAAAATTTAACTCGTGAGATGAAGAACAACCTAAAACTATACGTCTTCTGATAATCATTTTGAAACTTCACTGATTGCTATGCTCGTGCTTTTGCAATATCTGCTCAACATGAATAGTTTATACGAAAATAATTTAAATTTTACTATCATCATCATATAAAATATTTAAAATTATAATAAAAATTATTTAACTAAAAAATTATCTCATAATCCGACGCTGTTTAACTCTTTGATCGCTTGTTTCTAATTTAACGGCCAAAATAATTCTGTACTAAATTGACCATGATAACGATATTTGATTGAAGTGAAACTTTGATAGTATGCTACAAATATCATCGAAATCATCATTGCAGATTTTTGGATCCATCAAAGTTTTTCATCTATCAGATCATCGCATCATCATTCATGATCGTCGAAATCAAATTTTTCTGATCGATGAAGCTAGGGCCATCGGATCGAGGTGACCTTTTATGATGATACTCTAATGATAATTATTTAGATAATAAATGATGAAGATAAATATTAAATTTTAAAATTATATAATATTTAAAAAAAATAAAAAAAAATTATTTTTCACTTATGGCAGTGGTTATCAAAAACCACTGCTATAAATCTATGGTAGTGGTTATAAAACCGCTGTCGTAGATCTATGACAATAATTTTGGATAACCGCTGTCATAGATCTATGGCAGCAGTTCGATAACCGCAGCCGTAGGTTAGGTTAAAAATTCTCAAATTTTTTCTTCCCTCTCCTATGTGCTCGATCTCTCTCGCTCTCTCCCCCCTCCTCTTCATCATCAGTGAGGCTCCTCCCCCCGACTGGCATCGCCCCTCCTCCCCCCCGATCGACGTCCCCTCCTTCCCCCGACCAGTGTCGATCCTCCTCCCCGATCGACGTCGCCCTCCTTCCCTTTGGCCGGCGCCGCCCTCCTTCCCCCTTCCTCTCTGCCCCCCAACCCCGACCACTCTCCTGCCACCAGCCACCCCCACCCCTCCATGACCCTCCTCGGCCCCCAGCGACACCTCCCTCCAACGAACCTCCATTCGACCCTCCCTTGGCCTCCTGCGAAACTCTCCTCGATGAACCCCCTCCACCCTCCCTCGACCCCCTGCAAAACTCCCCTTTGGCGAACCCCGCTCCACCTCGCTCGCCCCCCACGAAACCCACCCCCCGCCCCCCATCCTACCCTCCCTCAATCCCCAGCAAACCCCTCCTCCGACGAACCCCCATTCGACCCTTCCTCGGCCCCCTATGAACCCTCCTCTTGCGAACCCTCATCCATCCTCGATCCTCCACCGGCCCCCGTGAAACTCCTCCCTACACTCTATCGTTCTCCGCCCCATGCAAAACCAAACCCCCCCTTTCTGCGAGCCCCCCTCCATCCTCCTTCGGCCCCTATGAAACCCCACCCCCACCACCACCATCATTTTGACCCCCCCCAATCGAGTGTGAAGCCCCTTCGGCCTCCTCGTCACTGTGCCCCTCCCCTGGACCCCATCCCCGGCCACCCCTGCTCTTTCTCTCTTTCCTCTTTTTCTCTCTTCTCTATCTCATTATTTTGCTTTTATTTTGCAGATTATCTTTAGTGTCGTCGTCCTCCTCTAGCATCGTCGACGGTGACCCTCGGAGCTTTCGATGCTACTCGCTCTCTATAGCCGTAGGTATATATATATTTTTTAATTTTATAGTATTATTTATTAATCATATATATTTATAATAATTTATAAAATATTTATAATAAATATTATAAATATTTATTATAAATATTATAATTATCTACATGCCGTAGTTTTTGGATCATGCTGTGGCGGTAGCCTTGGGCCATGCTATTCGACGGCTATGGATTAGATCTATTAACGGATTGGGTTTGGATCAAAATCTGAATATTCAGATCTAGACCCAATTTTAATTATCGATATCGGATTCAAATCTGAATATCCGATGGGTCTGTACTTGAGAGAGAAAGGGAGGGATCTGACCTTGCCGCCATTATTAGGAGGGAGGGGGTCTGGCCTCACCGCCGAGGAAGATTGAGAGAGGAAGAGTGGGAGATCAAGAGAGTGAGAGAGGGAAGGAGGGGGTTCGGCCTCGCCGGCATCACTAGGAGGGATGGGGTCCGACCTTGCCGACGAGGAAGATCGAGAGAGTGAGAGAGGAAGGGATGGGGTTCGGCCTCACCGACGATGGAGATCGAGAGAGGAAGGGAGGAAGATTGAGAGATGAAAAAGTTAAGAGGAAGGGGTTCGACCTCGCCACCATCGTCGGTGAGAGAGATCAAGAGAGGGAGTGATCAAGGGGATAGCACACAGATGAGCCAGCTCGGATACACAGCTGAGCCGACTGGGAGAGGATCCTAGTTGGATGTCTCAGGCACTGAGCTGACTATCTCAGGCACAGAGCTGGCTTGGCTTCCGAGCGAATAGAATTTGATATGTCATAATGTTATATTGATTAATGTTCATTAATGTTGTAGGTCACGATGGCACTGAAATGCAATCTAGCTTTCATCCCTATCCCTCGGTGGATTACATGCAGTTTAGCATCCGAGGAGCAGTCGGAGTATACTCCATCTACCTCGACATTAGCTGCTCAGGGACCTCCACCGATGGCATCTACTCCATCGATGGTATCTACTCCACCGACAGCTGAACCTCTAACGTCGTAGGTATCTGAGTGTATGTTTTTATTATATTAGCATAATTTTATTTTTTATATAGTATTTGTACTCTTATATATTTATGTAATGTATTTGCATTATAGGTGCATCATCCAGTCAGACATTTTGTGGTCCCACATATATGGCATATGTGTGGAACCATCAGTATCAGGTGATGGTCTATTACGATGCATTCCTTTTTTGGAGTGCTTGTGAGGCGGTCAGACATCATTCCTGTAGAGCCCAGAGACTGGCGTTTGATGGATGTTGCCGTTAGAAATTAGGTATGAAAGAAAATATGGGTAAGTACGTGCATCTTAGTTATATTTATGCATTTTATATGTTTACACTATATATGTTTGATTAGAATAATTTTGTAACTGATTTTTGATAACTTTGTGCAGAGGAGGTACGACTTTTTCGATCATGAGAGGGCTCGAGATGCCTGACTGAATAAGATCGAAGAGTTGTACTGAGGTTACAAGATCAAGTTTCATAGAGGATGGCTCGAGCATCGATGAGATACTCCAGAGGAGCTTGTTCCCTGGATATAGGACCGTTCTCCGAGTTAGTAGGAGAGGATGGTTAGACACTAGAGGAGCCAGGAGTTTGAGATAAAATTTCTAACTTTTGAATTTTTCAATATGCTTAAAATTTTATTTAAATTTTTTTAAATATTTATTATTTATTTAAATATTTATTAGGCTATCTTCCGTCAGAACTAGGAGAACCATGCAACCCAGGAGTATATGCACACTCTAGGCTATAAGTCTATAGCCAGTCGTGTGCATAGAGAGATAATTAATTCTAAATCTTACTAGATAAATTAAATTCATATTTTTTATCATCTTTTTGATCATCTTTTTGATAAATTTATTCTTTATTATAGCTGATGAGAGATGGAGTGATGCCCAGCTATAGCGAGATCTTTCGATCCAACCACACAGACAAGATGGCTGGATCGATGAATGCTGCGATCGGGTATATTTTTCTAAGTATTAAATATATTAGTATATATGATTAGTATTATAGCATTTTATATAAAATTTTATTTTAATTTATAATTATAGAATCGGTTAGATGCCTTCGTGAGCGAGGGCCCGGATACCTCTGGGCCCCATGACCATCTATCTCAGGTCTTAGGACTTGAGCACTCCGAGAGGATCCGATGCAGGCCCGAACACACGCCGACGAGCTACTGATCCGAGGTGAGTGTCTTCTCATAGACTTTCGGTGTTGTCTGTCGGAAGGAGCTTGAGGAGGCATTAGTATGGGCAGATCATGTTACGACGCAGATAGATCGGGTTGAGGAGCGTGCATCTCATCTGAAGGGCATCGTGAGATATATGATGTTGATGCTCAGCACACATTTTGAAGACATGGGCTTTGAGAATATGTTGGTCCACATTTTAGCTCCAGCTCCAACTCCAGCTCCAGCTCCGACTCCGACTCTGGCTCCAGCTCCAGCTCTGGCTCCGACTCCAACTCCAGCTCTGGCTCTGGCTTTCGGTGACGACGACAACGACGATGATGTAGATTTAAGAGACTTTTAATGTATTTTATTTTTTTAAAAAATATTATAATAAATTTTATTCGATAATAAAATTTTAATATTTTAGAATAATTTTTATAATTATTATATTTTTTTATGTTATATATATATGTATTTATTAGGTAAAATATATAAAAAATAAAAAAAATTATTTTTTTTAATTATTTAAGATCTATGGCAGTGGTTTTATAATCGCTGCCATATCCATGCCAACCGCTATCATAGGTTTCTGGTGCAAATGGTGCCAACCGCTGCATTAGACCTATGGTAGCGATTAAGAAATCGCTACTATAGATTATGTATGGCAGTGGTTATGTAACTGCTGCTATAGATAACCTATGGTAGCAGTTACATAATCGCTGCTATAGGTCGATCTATTGCAGTGGTTTATAAACCACTGTACTAGGCTATTTATGGCAGCGATTCTAACAACCACTGCTATAAAGCTACGACGACGACCACAGTAACAGTGGTTAGAAAATCATTTTCATAGCCTATGACAGTGATTTTTTGAGCTACGATAGCGGTTCGACAGCAGTTACGAACCACTGTCATAGTCCTTTTTTGTAGTAGTGATTAGGTCATTCCTTTTCTTTTATTGGATTGTATTATTTTGGTTAAGGCTTATAGAGGTTGTGGTTGGTGAACCTAAGAAAAAACTAACTATGTTTTGGGATAATGAGCTCAAAAAAATTATCTGACTGTAATCTTGAGGGATGATAGTAAAATTTTTAAGAGTGTTGCTTGGAGAGTGGACGTAGGTGTTGAGAGTGCACCGAACCACTATGAAAGCTTCTATTTGTGTGTGTGCTTGCTTTTTCTCTTCTTGTATAACTTATTTAGCTCTCACTGCTCACTCACACTGTATATATTTAGTTAATTTTTGCATATAATTGTTTTAAATTTTTTAAATCCTAATTCACCCTCCCTCTTGGGTTGTCTAGCTGGACAATAATTGATATCAAAGCCTTGGTTTTCTGCTAATTATTGATCTATTAATCTAGAGAAAAAGATCATAAATAGGCATTCCATAAATAGACCACCTCTTTTCAATGGATCTAATTACACCTATTGAAAAGCTTGTATGCACATTTTCATACAAGTCTTTGATTATGATATATGAAATGTCATCGTAAATGGGCTACACACACTGACAATCACTGTAGATGGCATGTCTTTTCCTAAGCTGGAAAAAGATTGGGATGATTCGGATAAAAAAAAACTTGTCCAACTTAATGCCAAGGTGATGAATATTCTTTATTATGCCCTTGATACAAATGAATTTAACCAAATCTCCACTTGCAATTCTGCAAAGAAAATTTAGGATAGACTTAAAGTTATGCATGAAGGGACTAATCAAGTAAAAGAGACTAAGATTAACATGTTAGTTCATCAATATGAACTATTTAAAATGGATCCAACTAAATCTATCATCAGCATGTATACAAAATTCATCGATATTATAAATGATTTCAAAAGTCTAGGAAAAATCTATACTAATAGTGAATTGATTAGAAAGATTCTCATGTCCTTGCCTAGATCGTGGGAAGCAAAAGTAACTACTATCCAAGAGACAAAAAATTTGAACAAGCTGCCACTTGAAGAGCTCATTGGATTTTTGATGATATATGAGTTAGCTATGGGACAGCACAATGAAGAAGAGAATAGAAAAAAAAAACCATTGTCTTGAAATCCATGACTATTGTTGGTGCAGAATCTGGTTGTCGCTGAATCCAGCTAGAGTGGAGGTGGACGAGGTCGCCGTCGGAGATCTGTAAAATAAAGTCCCATCCGGAGTTGGTGGGGGTGGCTCCGGCAGGACCCTCCAACGATCAAGTCAGCTCCTCTGGCCAACAGAAATGGAGTGCTCTAGAATGAGTTTGGCAGAGTTTAGAGGAAGAGAGGAGAGCTTAGAGCTTAGAGCAAGCGTATCTGGAGGATCCCTTTTTATAGGCGGAGCTTGATGGTGATAGCTGCAGCTGCCTGACGATGGACCGCTCGAGGCTGCATAGGGTTCGATGCGGAGAGGATGGTATCGTCAGACCGATAGTGATAGTCATATCGTTCGATAGTGGTGGACCGCTCAAGATATGGCAGAGTCAGTCGTGGAGGAGGGCACTGCCTGTAGCATTGCCTTTGGCAGACTGATGGTGACCGTTCATCTAGATTTAATAGTCATGGCTTTGAGAAAGTAGGCATCAATTGGTGGACTTCGGTATGTATCAATTTCAGAAGAGTTCGAACTCCTGGAGGAGTTCGATCGAGGGAAAGCTCGAAAGGAGTTCGATCGGAGGAGTGCGGAGGGAGTTTGGCTCTTGTAGGTGTCTCACTGGAGGAGTGCGGCTAAGGCTCGATCGCTGGGGAGTTTGGAAGAAGCTCGGCCGCTAAGGAGTCCGGTCAGTCGAATTAAATGTTTGGGAGGAGTCCGGCTCCTAAAGAAGTTCGATCGAAGGGAAAGCTTGGAGGGAGTTCTGCTTCTGCAGGCGTCTAGCTGGAAGAGCACGGAGGGAGTTCAGCTCTCGCAGGAGTCTGATCGAAGGTCGACCACTGAGGAGTTCGATCGGATGAAGAAGTTCAACTAAGGCCCAACCATTGGAGTACGAAGGAGCTCGATCACTGAGGAGTTTGGCTGGTTGAAGGAGTTCGACTAAGATCCATTCGCTGAAGCTCTTCCGTGGCTATCGGTTGTATTAGGCTGAGCGTCGAACTGGACTTCGATAGGAGTGGGGTTTATCCCCAATAATAGTCCCCCCCACTCTTGAGTTCGAAACTCGAAGGAAGGGAGTGCAGAAAAGATGACTGTCGAAGTCCTCTTCTGGGCTCCATGTTGGTTCAGGTTGAAGCTCGGGAGAGATCTCATCTCCAGCCAAAGTTGATGTTGAAGTTGAAGCTCAGAGAAAATCTCATCTTCAGCCGAGGTTGAAGTAGATCTTATTGAAGGGAAATCCTGATTTCTCGGTCTAGGTTCGTCCAGATCTGATTAGATCAAGAGATATATTTCAAAAATTTTCTCTTGATCTCAATCAGATCTTGATATGTTTCAGATCTGATTCTTATTATTTTAATAAATAAAATAAAATAAGATAAATTAAATCAAATTCAATTTACCTGATTTGGGTAATCCTATTACCCTGTAGATGATCCTGATTGCAGTGGAAGGTTCTGGATCTTAGCCATGCAAGCGCCTGGCCTCTATCGATATCCACTCGGGTTGGATCTGGAGATCCTTTTCTTCTCTATCACACCTCCAAAAATCAGATCTGGATCTGATCTGGAGGATCTTCAAAACTCTTTTGAAGATCTGCAGTCGTCCTTTTGCGGCAGCGCAGCCTTCTTGATTTTGATCGCCTTTCCTTGATCTGAATCGCACCACCCTAAATCCAAAACCCTTTTGGACGTGGAGAGGAGAAGGAGGAGAAGTTTAGGCATGGAGGAAGAGGGGAGAGGCAGCCTTGGGGCGTGGGAAATCTCTATTGAATTGCATTAGAATTAGGGTTGGGCGCAGGGTCTTATTTATAGACCTCTTGTGATCCAACTCCTCTTCCTCTCAACCAATCACAACCCTTTGTGAAATCAGATCTAAATCTGATTGGTTGGAATAGAGACCCCTGGATTCCTCCTTAGAGGGTGCCTAAGACCAGTCAAACTGGATTCTTAGTAGAACTCTGATTGGAATCCAAAAGGGAGGTGGAGTCCTTGTTCAACAAGGACTCCTAGGCGCCTCCTACTTGGGCTCACGCCACCCTTGGCGTGCGCCCTTCTCCTTGCCAGGTTCTGGCAGGGGGACAGGCCCCCACCAGCTCTCCAATAGGTGCATGACATGTGGTCAAAAGTCAAAGGGTCAATGGTCAACGTTTGACCAGTCAAAGGTAGACTTTTGACCAAAGTCAAAGAACAAGAAATGGCAGGTGACCAAAAATGGTAGGTAATGTCTTACAAATAAGACAACCTATTCTGACTTGGACAACCTCCAGTCAGACCATATGAAGGCCTCTGATTGAGCACAAACTCCTTTGGCTCAGTCAGGACAACTTATTTGTGATAGTAAAAGAAGAACGTTAGGTTCAATCGAGTGCTAGCACGATTTCCTTGAACCTAATTGAATCTCATTCAGATCAATTGAACTAGATCAGTTCAATTGATGATCACCAGATTCAAACCCTTGTTTGTGTGACCCAGTTAGGTTCAGTTCTGTATGGTAATGGGATATGTCATGATCTCTATCATAGACATCATCGAAACTCCTTTCGATGGATCAGAACTCTTCTGATTCGAACAGCTAGAATGATCGATCATCTAAATCATTCTAATTGCTCCCAAAATCCACCAGTGACACCTAGCAGTATATGGTGGCAACCCATCAGAGCTGAATGTGAACCTCTTGGTGCAGCTACCTGTGTGATTCAGTTCTTCTATCTTGAGCCCCGATCAGATTAGGGTTAAGGTGAACTCGTCAAACCCTAGTCTCTGTCATATGATGTAATCATTCGATTCGAGTCCAATGTGAAAATCTAAATAGAAACTCTTTCTATTATTTCACTCTACCATGGCCATGGATTTCTGGAACTTGATTCTCATGATCATCATAGGGCTGCTCCTCTACCACCGAGGTAGATAGATTCCATCTTGATGCAATCCAGTTCCTACAATGAACATGCTATAGCCAACATACACCTCAGGATTCCATATGGCTAGGAGACCGAGTAATGGTGTAGTCAAACTATAACACCCTCAAGGTGAACTGCCGATGCACCTCAGGTCAAAGAACCAGACACACTACTGCAGCATCGAGTCAGTCATTGACGAGAAGGTAGACTTCCTAATGACTACTCGAGGTGGTCACGCTCAGTGCCCTCGTTCTTTAACGAGTACCTATACTCTCGCTCCGGTGTCTCCACACCGTAGACTCAAGACTCATCTACTAAAGAGAAGCGATTGTACACCAACCTTCCGGATCAATCACCATCCTCGTGATGATCCTATGGTCGGGAGCATTTTATGAGTTAATAATGATTATTCATGTCTTAAATTTTCAACTCTTGAAAATATGAATTATCATTACCATTAACTCAAAGGATGTATCACAGACACTAAATACACATATGTGATAGAAAATAACCCATTTTATTAATTATAGTCAAAATTATAATTTTGCCCCTAGAAGTGTATTACAAGTGTCAGCCAATTCTGGCTTCTAGGGCACATATATCTAACAATCTCCCACTTGTCCTAAAGCCAATTGGCTACAAGTCTAAGTCCCATCTTCTCAAGGTGGGCTTCGATCTTCTGCTGGCCCAACGGCTTTGTAAGTGGGTCTGCCATATTATCTGTGGAGTTGACTCTCTTGACCTCACGTAACCTTTCTCAAGGTAATCGCGGATGAGATGGCTATCACCATGTTTGCTAGGAACTCTTCCAGCACAAACAGTCTGCCAGATGTCCGACTTTCGAACTCATCTATATCGGACATGAAGTCCGAGTCTGTGTATCCCTGGACTTGGAGTTCTCCGTTACCAAAGATCAACATCATATCCTTAGTTCTTCTCAAGTACTTAAGGATACATTTCACAGAAGTCCAGTGTTCTTCACCTGGATTTGACTGATATCTGCTTGTGACACTCACAGCATGGGCTATATCAGGTCGTGTACATAGCATGGCATACATGAGGCTCCCTATTGCAGAAGCATAAGGGATCTTGCTCATGCGTTCTATTTCCTCAGGTGTGCTGGGGCACATCTTCTTGGAAAGATGAATACCATGTCTGAAGGGTATTAATCCCCTCTTAGAGTTTTCCATACTAAACCTCTTTAGTACTTTCCTCTATGTACATCTTCTGTGAAAGTCCTAGCATCCTATTCGGTCTATCCCTATAGACCTTAATTCCTAGAATAAAGGATGCTTCACCTAGGTCTTTCATGGAGAATTTCTTAGACAACCACATCTTGACTGATGTCAACATGGGAATATCATTCCCAATAAGGAGGATGTCATCCACGTACAATACGAGGAAGACAACAGCGCTCCCACTGACCCTTTTGAAAACACATGGTTATTCTTCATTTTTGATGAAACCAAACTTTTTGATCACATCATTGAAACGAGTGTTCCAGCTCCGAGATGCTTGCTTAAGTCCATATATGGACCTTTGCAGCTTGCAAACCTTGTGATCAGTATCACTGGATGTGAAACCTAGCGGCTGTTCCATATAGATATCTTCCTCAAGATATCCATTTAGGAATGCCATTTTCACGTCCATTTGCCATATTTCATAATCGAAATAGGCTGCAACGGCAAGCAATGTGCGGATGGATTTTAGCATAGCCACCGGGGAAAAGGTATCCTGATAGTCAATGCCTTCACATTGACTATAACCTTTTGCCACTAGTCTAGCCTTGAATGTCTCCACATTCCCATCTGCACCAATCTTTCTCTTAAAGATCCATTTACACCCAATAGGTACTATACCTTCTGATGGATCTACTAAGGTCCAGACTTGGTTTGAGTGCATTGAGTCAATCTCTGACTTCATTGCCTCAAGCCATTTCTCGGAGTCGATATCTGATATCGCCTCGTTGTAGGTTTTGGGATCATCACCATGAGCACCATTACCTATGAGGAACATTTCCTCTACGTCCTCTGAAATAATACCTAAGTATCTTTCAGGGGGACGGAAAACTCTTTCCGATCTACGAGGTGGAGGAGGTAGTGTTCTTATTGGCTCAACCTGATTTGGTTCCACTTGGTCCTTAGCTCGTTGTACTTGTGAGACTTTCTCATCAAGCTTAATCTGCTTTCCAATGCCGCTATCTTGAATAAACTATTTTTCAAGAAATATGGCATGTCGACTCACAATCACATTGTGGTCTTCTGGAATGTAGAAATAGTATCCTAATGACTCTTTAGGATATCCTATGAATGAAGCTCTAAAGGACCTAAACTCTAACTTGTCCGCTTGTTGTCTTTTGACATGAGCCGGACAACCCCAAATTCTGAGATGACTCAGACTTGGTTTCTTACCGTGCCATATCTCATATGGTGTGGTAGGAACGGTTTTAGAGGGAACCCTATTCAGTAAATAGATTGAAGTTAACAATGAATGTCCCCAAAGAAAATTAGGGAGGTCTGTGAAGCTCATCATGGATCGAACCATATCCAATAGGGTCCGATTTCTCCGTTCTGAAACCCCGTTGAGTTGAGGTGTTCCTGGTGGAGTCCATTGAGAGACTATGCCATTTTTCTTTAAGATAGTCTAGGAATTCTTGGCTAAGGTATTCACCTCCTCGATCTGATCGAAGAACCTTAATGGGTTTTCCAATTTTGTTTTTCTACTTCATGTCTGAATTCTTTGAACTTTTCAAAGACTTCAGACTTGTGTCTCATAAGATACACATACTCATATCCTAGACAGATCATCGGTAAAGGTAATGAAGTAGACAAAATTGCCTCTAGCCGGCACATCAAATGGGCCACACACATCTGTATGTACTAGGCAAGGAGATCTGTGGCCCTCTCCCCATGTCCAACAAAAGGAGTTTGGTCATTTTGCCTTGAAGACAAGATTCACAAGTTGGATATGACTCAAAAGTCAATGGACTCAATAGCCCATTTTTCTCCAATTTGTTGAATCCTATCTTCTGCTATATGACCTAATCTCAGGTGCCATAGATATCTGTCATTTGGACTATCCCTAGGTCGTTTGGCATTCACGTTTTGCTCGATAGTTAAAACAGGTACATCAATATGCAGCTGATAAAGACCATTAATAAGAAAACCATTTGCCAATATTATATTCTTTCAAAAGAATGTTACATGGTTCCTCAAGAAAGGTGATCACATTAATCTTCTTGTCTAAGCAATGAACAGAAATCAAATCCTGCTAGCTGCAGCACATAATAACAGTCTTTAAAACTAAGTCTAACCAGATGGTAATCGTAGAGGGTATGGTTCCCACGGCTACTGCAGCAACTCTTGCTCCATTACCAACGCGCTAGGATCATTGTCTCCATCCCTCAGCCTCTGCTATCCTCAGACCCTGCATGGAAGTGCATAGATGACGCACTAACCAGAGTCAAGAACCAACTGGATGCAGAAGAAACCGATAAGGTAGACTCAATAACGAGCATACATCCAGAAGGACTTCCTTCTTGTCTTCAGGGTGGCCAGGTAAGTAGGGCAGTTCCGCTTCCATGGCCGTCAGCTTTTGCAATGTAAGCAATATCATCTATTTGCCATCATCTTCTTCGTTCTCTTCTCTTCTTTGACCTTCCACCTTTGCCTTATTTCAAAGATTCTTTTTCTTTCCTATAAGACTTTCTTTGGAAGAAGATCCTTCCATAGCAAGAATGAGCCTTTAAGAACCTTTCATAGAAAGAACAACTCAGCGCGTAAACCACATATATCCATACAACTCGGTCAAGAATTTAAAGTTTATGCATATTGGTAATTCAAAATGAAATTGCCCATATGCATCAGTCAAGAGATTGCAGAATAATATCGTTCTGCAAGTCAAGTCCAATCTTCACACCGAGCTTACTCAAGCCTAATTCATGTCCTTGATCATTGTCAGACAGTGATCTAATGGACTGACTGCCCATCACGCATCTTAGCCTTAAAAAGTCATTTTGTGACTTGATATTTGACTGCGCGACTCTGTCACAAACATCTCCTGTAGGTACCAGACACTTTGGCAGCATCCCGATATCTTCATGTTGGCGCGAGCTCATCAGACTCGAAACGTCCAACATATAGTATCCTGGTCTTATTATCTTCGTCAATCCATTTATTCTAGAGACGTTTCTCTGTTCAACAGATGACGGGCTGGTAAGGTGGGAGGCCTGGTCCAAAATATGTGTTAACTTCTCTGAAACCCAAAATAATTTTGTAGTTCCTGAGCCAATCTTTATAATTGAGTCCAATCAGATCTAGTGTGTCTAGAATATGTGCCAGGGGTGACGCAGAACATTTTCCTGTAAGAGTCAAAGATTCTAGTTAATACTGTAATTTTGACTTGACCAATTCGTTTAGGGATTTATTTTTATAAATAAATTAGCTCCCACTATTTTTCTCGGATCCCTACACTCCCTCTATAGAGATGCGAAAAACTCCGCGATTGATGATTTCTAGTGGGTGTGCGCTACACTCTCAACTGACTCCATCACCTCACCTAACAGTTATTTTGGTGATGGGTTAGCCAATGAGTGAACAACTCTTGTTCAATGATATTCTCTAATCATGGTGCACCCAAACTTGATCTCTAATTCATGAATCTCACCGTATCCGAATTATTGATCCACTCCTTTAGTTAAGTCAGACCCAACCATTTGCATAGACTGGGTTCTCTAATGGATCTCTCACCGTATCCGAAATATTGAGCCCAACTCATCCTCCCAGCCCATAGCATCCCAAATGCCTAATAGATATGGTTGCGTCTTCCGGTGCAACTGAGCCACTGTATCCAGCCGAGAACAATCAAATCCCCGGGAAGGGCTGCACGTCTTACATGGTGGAAGACCTCGGACTTAATCTTTTCTTTAGGGAGAATGATTAGGTTACTCATCTAAACTTAGACTGGCTTAGTCATAACAATTATGACTAACCTAGTGGAATGGGTCAGCTCGATTAATTGACCACCTCCAGATCAGAACTGTGTCAACAAGATATTGGCCATGGTAAAGTGAGATCGGTGGAAAAAATATGCCGTTAACTCGCACAAGAACGCATTCAGGTCAGTAATAGCTTTCCAATTAAAAACCAGTCGTCGTCTGTCGCCAAACTTACCTATGACACCAAATTGTTGAGTCAGAACCAAATTGGTTTAGCCTACAATCCAGACTCTAACCTCTGAAGCCTATTAGGTTCTTGCTTGATCGTGACTCGATCTTGACCCAGACTTATCCTATTAGCGTCAATTAAGCATTTGATCCATTAACCAACTCTGATTCGGTTGATTCAACCGCTTATGACCTAATTGATCTACCCAAGCCCGAACCCAGTAATTATGGAATATGATCTTAGATCTAAATTTCATTAACCTTAATTAATATTTTTATAACTTTAAATTCTTAATTAAGTTGGGTTCATAAACAAAATATGCACAATAAACCTAGGTTTCAGGATCTAGGGTTTTGCAGAAAGTAAGTTTTGGGTTATTGATTAAGGAGTAACACGCAGCACCCTACACGTCATAAAAGAAACACCCCATCGAATGGAAGGAGAGGGCCTTTAAACCCTTCTTCGTTCTTATGATACCGGACAGCCAAGAGGAATGCCTTATATCAGGAACAATGTTAATCTAACAAAATAATTATTTAGATCTATATCATATATTCTCATATACAAATTTAGATCTAATCAAGGCATATTTGCATTACATCTCATGTATCATATATGCAGTTCTGTTCAGATCTAAATTATCTCATAATAATCTAAAAAATAGATTTAAATTAGATCTAAATCAAAATAAATTTCTAATCTAGACTAATTATTAGAACTATTCTACAACTAGTCTAGACATGCATCAATCATATCTCATAGATATTTTTAAAATTCAATAATTTCATTTGCTGTTTATCAGATTTATTATAATACTTATTAATATTAGAAAATAGTAAAATAAGAAGACTTAAAATATGATTTTAATCAGTTAAATCAAAGACAGAAAAACTATTCTATAGAACTATTCTATTCTAGAACTATCATGCATATCTTCATGTTCTTAGATCCAAATTATTTAATTTTAATTTTTTTTTTGATTTCAATTGACACATCTCATGTGACATCTAAAATCACTTTTATTTCTAATTAAAATAAAAATAAAAATCAGATCCTAAATAATTTAGAACCTAGCTCTGATACAGTTGAAGGGAAATCCTGATTTCTCGATCCAGGTTCGTCCAGATCTGATTAGATCAAGAGATATATTTCAAAAATTTCTCTTGATCTCAATCAGATCTTGATATTATTTCCAATCTGATTCTTATTATTTTATATAAATAAATAAAAACAAGATAAATTAATCAAATTTAAATTTACCTGATTTGGGTAATCCTATTATCCTGTAGATGATCCTGATTGCAGCGAAAGGTTCTGGATCTTAGCCATGCAAGCGCCTGGCCTCTACCGTATTCCACCTGGGTTGGATCTGGGATCCTCTTCTTCTCTATCAACCTCCAAAAATTAGATCTGGATCTGATTTGGAGGATCTTCAAAACCTTTTGAAGATCTGCAGTCGTCCTTTTGCGGCAGCGCAGCCTTCTTGATTTTGATCTTTCCTGATCTGAATCGCAACCCTAAATCCAAAACCCTTTTGGATGTGAGAGGAGAAGGAGGAGAAGTTTTAGGCATGGAGGAAGGGGAGAGAGGCAGCTTGCGGGCGTGGAAATCTCTATTGAATTGCATTAGAATAGGGTTGGGCGCAGGGTCTTATTTATAGACCTCTTGTGATCCAACTCCTCTTCCTCTCAACCAATCACAACCCTTTTGTGAAATCAGATCTAAATCTGATTGGTTGGAATAAGAGACCCCTGGAATTCCTTCCTAGAGGCGCCTAAGACCAGTCCCAACTGGATTCTAGTAGAACTCTGATTGGAATCCAAAGGGAGGTGGATCCTTGTTCAACAAGGACTCCTAGGCGCTCCTACCTTGGGCTCACGCCACCTTGGCGTGCGGCCTTCTCTCCTTGCCAGGTTCTGGCAGGGGACAGGCCCCACCAGCTTCCAATAGGTGCATGACATGTTGGTCAAAAGTCAAAGGGTCAATGGTCAAGTGTTGACCATCAAAGGTAAGATTTTGACACAAAGTCAAAGAACAAGAAATGGCAGGTGACCAAAAATGGAGGTAATGTCTTTACAAATAAGACAACCTATTCTGACTTGGACAACTCCAGTCAGACCATATGAAGGCTCTTGATTGAGGACAAAACTCCTTTTGGCTCAGTCAGGACAACTTATTTTGTGATAGTAAAAGAAGAACGTTTAGTTTCAATCGAGTGCTAGCACGATTTCTTTGAACCTAATTTGAAATCTCATTCAGATCAATTGAACTAGATTCAGTTCAATTTGATGATCACCAGATTCAAACCTTGTTTTGTGTGACCCAGTTAGGTTCAGTTCTGTATAGATATGGGATATGTTCATGATCTTTTCATAGACATCATCGAAACTCCTTTCGATGGGATCAGAACTCTTCTGATTCGAACAGCTAGAATGATCGATCACTAAATCATTCTATAAGCTCCCAAAAATCCACAGTGACCACCTAGCAGTATATGGTGGCAACCCATTCAGAGCTGAATGTGAAACCTCTTGGTGAGCTACCTGTGTGATTCAGTTCTTCTATCTTGCCCCGATCAGATTAGGGTTAAGGTTGAACTCGTCAAACCCTAGTCTCTGTCATAATGATTAATCATTCGATTCGAGTCCAATGTGAAAATCTAAATAGAAAACTCTTTCTATTTATTTCACTCTACATGGCCATGGATTTCTGGACTTGATTCTCATGATCATCATAGGGCTACTCCTTCTACCACCGAGGTAGATAGATTCCATCTTGATGCAATCCAGTTCCTACAATGAACATGCTATAGCCAACATACACCTCAGGGTTCCATATGGCTAGGAGACCGAGTAATGGTGTAGTCAAACTATAACACCCTCAAGGTGAACTGCCGATGCATCTCAGGTCAAAGAACCAGACACACTACTGCAGCATCGAGTCAGTCATTGACGAGAAGGTAGACTTCTTAATGACTACTCGAGGATGGTCACGCTCAGTCCCTCATTCTCTAATGAGTACCTGTACTCTCGCTCCGGTGTCTCCACACCGTAGACTCAAGACTCATCTACTAAAGAGAAGCAATCGTTACACCAAACCTTCGGATCAATCACCATCCTCGTGATGATCTATGGTGGGAGCTGTTTATGAGTTAATAATGATTATTCATGTCTTAAATTTTCAACTCTTGAAAAATATGAATTATCATTACCATTACTCAAAGGATGTATCACCAGACACTAATACACATGTGTGATAGAAAATAACCCATTTCATTAATTATAGCTAAAATTACAATTTTGCCCCTAGAAGTGTATATACAAAGTGTCAGCCAATTCTGGCTTCTAGGGCACATATATCTAACACTTATCTCCTGCAGTCGAGGTCGGAGGTTAAGCTCCTCAGGAGCGATATTGTCTCCAACAGCCGAGGCTAACTTGAGGGAGATCTCCTCTCCTGTAGTCGAGGTTGATGCAGATTGCTTGGGGGAGATCTTATCTCCTACAGTCGAGGTTGGCTCGGTCGCTAGGGAGAGATCTTATCTCTAGCCAAGGTTGGCTTGGTCACTCGGGAGAGATCTTATCTCTAGCTGAGGTGGTCTTGGTTGCTCAGGAGAGATCTTATCTCTGGCCGAGGTTATCGTGGGTGCTCGGAAGAGATCTTATCCCTGGTCGAGATTGGCTCGATCGTTTGGGAGAGATCTATTCTTAGCTTGAGATTGTCGCGGTCGCGTCGGGAGAGATCTATCTCTGGCCAGGAGGTTGTGCCCGGACCCTTGGAGGAGAATCTTTATCTCCTACGATCGAGGTTGTTACGGATGCTTGGGGAGATCTTATCTCCTACGATCGAGATCGTTGCGGGCGCTTGGAGGAGATCTTACCTCCTGCAGTCGAGGTCCGGCCCGAAACCCTCGGTGGAGATCTTATCTCCTACAGTCGAGGTTAATTTGCGGATGCTCAAGGGAGATCTTATCTTCTTAATGGCCGAGGTTGCCTCGAGAGAGATCTTAATCTCCTGCAGCCAAGGTTGACATGGGCCACTCGGGGGAAGAATCTTATCTTCTACAGTCTGAGGTTGGCCCAGACCCTCACGGGGAGATCTTATTCTCCTGCCGATTGAGGTGCCTCGAAGGAGAATCTTATCTCCTACGACCGAGATCGTTGGCGGGCACTCGGGGGAGATCTTATCTCCTACAGCTGAGACTGGTCCGAACCCTTGGGGGAGATCTTTCTCCTACAGCCAAGGTTGCCTTGGGGGAGATCTTATCTCTTGCAGCCAAGGTTGACATGGGTGCTCGGGAGAGATCTTATCTTCTTCTGCAGCCGAGGTTGGCCCCAGATCCTTCGAGGAAGATCTTTATCTCCTACAGCCGAGGTTGTTGCGGAATGCTCTCAGGAGAGATCTTTTCATCTTGCAACCGAGGTCGGTCGGAATGCTCGGAGGAAGATCTTATCTCTTGTAGCCGAGTTTGATGTGGTTGTTGGGAGAAGATCTTTATCTCCTGCAGTCGAGGTTTGTTACGGGCGCTTCAGGGAAGAATCTTATCTCCCTGCGGTCGAGGTTTGTTGCGTAGCGCTCGGAGGAGATCTTAATCTCCTACAGCCGAGGTCAGCCCGGACGCCTTAGGGGAGATCTTATCTCCTATATAAGCCGAGGTTGTCTCAGGAGAGATCTTATCTCCTACAGTCGAGGTTGGCTCAGACCCTCAGGAGAGATCTTATCTCCTACGGTCGAGGTTTGCCTCAGGAGAGATTCTTATCTCCTAACGGCCGAGGTTGCCTCAGGGGAGTATCTTATCTCTTACGGTTGAGGTTGATGCGGAAGCTCGAAAGAGATCTTATCTTCTGCCGCAGTTGAGGTTTGGCCGGGACCTTCGGGGAAATCTTTATCTCCTACGGTCGAGGTTGTTTGTGGATGCTTGGGGGAGATCTTTATCTTCCTATAAGTCCGAGATTGATCCGGATTGCTTGGGGGAGATCTATTATCTTCTGTAGCCGAGGTTGGATGCAGGCACTCGGAGGAGATCTTATCTTCTGCAGCCAGAGGTCGGCCCGGACCCTCAGGGGGAGATCTATCTCCTGCAGCTGAGGTTGTTGCGGGTGCATCGAAGGAAGAATCTTATCTCTTGCAGCCCAAGGTCGGCCCCGGACCCCTTGGGAGAGATCTTGTCTACCCCTACAGTCAAGGTTTGCCTCGAGGGAGATCTTATCTTCTACGATCGAGGTCATTGTAGGTGCTCGGAGGCAGATCTTATCTCCTGCAGATCGAGGTCGTCTGGACCCTCGGGGGAGATCTTATCTCCTGCAGCCGAGGTTGATGTGGATGCTCGGGGGAGATCTATCTCCTATAGCCGAGGTTGGCCCGGAACCCTTAGGGAAGATTCTTATTTCCTATGGTCCAAGGTTACCTGGGGAGACTTTATCTTCTGCGGCTGAGGTTCATACGGGCGCTCATGGGAGATCTTAACTCCTAATGGTCGAGGTCGTTGCAGGCGCTCGAGGGAGATCTTATCTTTCTACAGCCGTGGGTCGGCCGGACCCTTAGGAAATTCTTATCTCCTGCCGCAAGCCGAGGTTGCCTCGGGGAAGATCTTATCTCCTGCAGCTGAGGTTGAATGCGGACGCTCGTAGGAGATCTTAACTCCTACGATCGAGGTCGTTAATGGGCGCTCGGAGGAGAATCTTATCTCCTGTAGTCGAGGTCGGCCCCGGATCCTCGGGAAAGATCTTTTTTCCTACAGTCGAGGTTGCCTCAAGGGAGATCTTATCTCCTAACGCCAAGGTTGATGCGGGCGCTCAGGGAGATCTTATCTCCTATTCAACGAGGTTGGCTTGGGACCCTTTGAGGAGATCTTCTTTCCTGCAGTCGAGGTCGACTCAGGAGAGATTCTTATCTCCTACAATCGAGGTTATCTCGATCGCTCGAGAGAGATCTTATCTCTGATCGAGGTTATTGGGGAGGATCTTTATCTCTAGCCGAGGTTATTCACGGGCCGCTCGAGAGAGATCTTATCTTCGGGTCGAGGTTGGGCCGAGGTTGTCACAGTCAGATTGGAGAGATCATCTTAATCTAGCTAAGGCCGAGGTTTATGACCTACGATGCATCGAAGAGATCTAGATTATCATATGGCAAATGAAGGTCTGCACTCGATCGCTCGAGAAACACCATCAATCACTAGTAAATCATATCTCGCAAACGACTATCTAACATGAACGAGTATCTCGATGCGTTCGAAAGAGATCTTATCTCTGAGTGAGGAATTGGTGCTCAGGAAGATCTATGATAGAGATATATGTCGAACTCAGCAACGAGGTACTCGTCACTTCGGAGAGTCTATTATCTCTGGTCAGATTGGTAATCGAAGATCTTATTTTTAGAGGTTGTCGAAGTGTCATGACTACTGAAAGGATTCTCTAGTCAGAGTGGTCGAGTCTCTGCAAGTCGCTCGAGAAGAGATCTTATGATCTCTAGCTCGTTTAGATTTGCTTCGCCACTCGGTCCTGCGGAGAGGTGACATGTCTGTGGAATCTTAATGTCGACTGAGGTATTTATGGGGTCGACCTCTGCGCGCTAGAGACGATACTTGGAGTATTCTCATATATCGGAGTAAGGATCTCCACTCAGCGTCTATTTCACAAGTGTCAGTGTCTGATCGCTCGAAGATTTATTACACGAGTGTGAGGTCGGCTGTGTAGAGATGCTCTTCGAGTGGCGGTCCTCGAGAGTACTGGTAGAGTTGAAGGTCGTCGTGAGATATTACAAACAACTGCTGGGTTTAGCGAGTCAGGGCTACCTAGTCAATATGTTGAAGAGATATACCAGTGACGGCTATTGCTCTGCAGCCTCTATCCTAACATGGCCATATTGACTGCTTCTTCCCTATCATCACGTTAAGTTTTTTGACACCAAGAAAATAATATTATTGAATTGATGAGAATTTTTTTGAAAGAAAGTTTACTAGCAGTGCTCCTCGAATTCTTTATCGTTCAGGATCGTGAGTAGCATTATTCCTTCCGAGTTCTTTTCAGCGATAAGCTTCAGACCGGACGATCCTCCTCCATCTCATGCTGGCCTCTTCATTTGGAGCAAGCTTCTCTTGGCTTTGATGTTGGGAGATGATGAATCATCGAAATATCGAGCCTCCATCCCAGTGACGCCTCAACTGACGTCCGTGAGACTCCGAACTGTTTTGTTTCCCAAAAAGCAACACACCAATTGACCCAACAATCACAACTGCATCACACACCTGGCAAACATCAAAACCCAACACCACAGGACCAACACCTGACCACAGCCAACCACCTTTGGAGCTCCCCGATCACTGAAGCTGATCACTTCAGTTTGTTTACATTCAGTGTAGACTGGCAGACACTACTTGCGCATTTGTAGAATCATCCTCCTCTCAGCTAACCATGACGTTACACATTAACTTATGAGAACATTTGGTTTACACTCGTAGAAGAAGGGGATAATCACAAGACATACTTTCGAGAGAGGACTCTTTATAACGCATCATTGTGCCGGCTTTCTTAATGCGTTCAGAGAGTCAACTCCGCGTCGGGGGAAAAGTCGCGAGACCCACAGCTCCACACCCTTATATCGCTGGCCATCCATCGATGTCAGTCTCTGAAACTTGTCTCCACGCGCTATCCTATCTAAGCTGTCTTCGTCATGTTGCTAATGGCTTTGACAGGCTTCGCACCCCCAACCAGACATATCCCCGGACACACGATCAGTAGATGCAAACAGCCTTAACACAACTTTCAAGAAAAAAACGACAACCACTCTCCTGAAGCCATCCTGAGTGCATCATATAACTAGATCGATTCGTTGTCATATCGCGGTTAAGGAGTCAAGTAACCGTCAAGTCCTCGATGATTAGAGACTAAGGGACTACACGACCTCGGGGGATTCTTTACCTCTCTCCTGTGGGGATACTCTACTGATAGACGCACTTGATAACGCCACTTGTAGTCATCAGAACAAAGTCGTCACAGTGCACACACACCATATCCACCAGTCGCACTCACGCCTGCACCCACTCGTGGGATCCATACAAACAACATCAGCTCAACAAACCATGACTACACATAGCACATCCAGCTCTATAACAAGATAATATGAAAAAATAAAACACCAGCCATGAACCGCCCCAACGAAACCCTGCCGATCAAGCCCACCCCTAGAACCATCCAAAGACAACCCTGCGCATAGTACAATCCAATCATACTCGAAGCCCAAATCCTTTGAGTGCGATCATTGCAACAGACTGGTCCAGGTCCTGAACCTTCAATATCGCAGCGTTAAAGCAGGTGACGTAAGCCCGGATGGATTTTTTTTGCTTCTACTTGATGTTCATCAGAAAATTCAAACTTCGGCATGGACGTCGGCTGCTGATAAAGTGAGCCATGAACTGATGGCTCATCTAGTTAAAAGAGAATATCATACCTGGCTTCAACATCGAGTACTAGTGTATCGCTGTCCCCTTTAAGGTAGATGGGAAAGCTCGGCATAATATGGCATCTAGTGCATCACGAAGCAGCATCATGGTCCGGAAGGTCTTCAGATGATCAACCGGATCAGAGGTTCCATCATAGTTTTTAAGTTGAGGGAGCTTGAAGTTTGGTGGAACAGGCTCTTACATAATTCGGAAAGAGAAAGAAGGATCGATGCGGACGTCGACATGGTGAGCTAGGGCGACGTGGCTGAGCTCCTCAATTCGTCGGTCCATCTCTCATAGTTTGTGATTGAGGACGTCGTCTTGATCGCAGACCTTGGGGGGCTTCCTGCTACAAATGGGGAAGGTCTCCTCCAGAGGAGAACCATGAGCTAAACATGGATCCTTTGCTCTCTGTTTCTCCTTTCCAAGGGCGATGGGTATGCTAGCCCGAGTACTCTTCCTTGGGATCGATTTTCGACATCCCGATGGTGGGTTTTCTGATGGAGTCACCATCGGAGGCTGCTGCGCGGTCTGCATCATTTCAGCGAGGCCATGAACCTGCTGGACCAACAGGTTGAACTGCTCCACATCTACCGTGGGTACAAGTGAAACCTGAGTTATCAGAGCTGAAGCAGAAGTAGATGGATCTGGCGTGGGCGTCACCGATCGTCGAGTTGAAGCTCTCCCGGGAGGCATTTTCTCTTAAAAAAGAACTTTGAAGAGAAAGAGAAGAGATCTCTGGAGAGGAAAGAGGAAAATCATCGCTAAGCACTTCTTTAAGAATAAGGGGCCTCAAGAACACCTCAAGAATAGAGGTGGCCCTTCCTCTAGCATCAAATCTATTGGTGCAGAATCTGATTATTGTCGGATCCAGTTGGAGTGGAGGTGGATGAGGTCGCCGTCGGAGATCTGTAAAATAAAATTTCATCTGAAGCTGGTGGGGGTGGCTCCAGCAGGACCCTTCGATGATCAAGTCAGCTCCTCTGTCCAACAAAAATGGAGTGCTCTGGAATGAGTTCGGCAGAGTTTAGAGAAAGAGAGGAGAGCTTAGAGCTTAGAGCAAGCGTATCTGGAGGGTCTCTTTTTATAGATGAAGCTTGATGGTGACAGCTGCAGCTGTCTGATGATGGGTCACTCAAGGCTGCATGGGGTTCGATGCAGAGAGGATGGTATCATCAGATCGATAGTGACAGCCATACCATTCGATAATGGTGGGCCGCTTGAGGTCTGGCGGAGTCAGTTATGGAGGGGGGCACCATTTGTAGCGTTGCCTGTGGCAGACTGATGGTGATCGTCCATCCAGATTTAATAGTCATAGCTCTAAAAAAGCAGGCATCGATCGATGGACTTTGGTATGTATCAATTTCAGAGGAGTTCGAACTCCTGAAGGAGTTCGATCGAGAGGAAGCTCGAAAGGACTTCGGTCGGAGGAGTGCGGAGGGAGTTCGGCTCTCGTAGGCATCTGGTTGGAGGAGTGCGGCTAAGGCTCGATCGTTGGAGAGTTTAGAAGGGGCTTGATCACTGAGGAGTTCGATCGGCTGAAGGAGATGTTTGGGAGGAGTCTGGCTCCTGAAGAAGTTCGATCGAAGGAAAAGCTCGGAGGGAGTTCGGCTCCTGCAGGCGTCTGGCTAGAAGAGCGCGGAGGAAGTTCGGCTCTCGTGGGAGTCCGACCGAAGCTCGACCATTGAGGGGTTTGGTTGGATGAAGGAGTTCGGCTAAGGCCCGACCGTTGGAAGTATGAAGAAACTCAACCGCTGAGGAGTTCGATCGGCTAAAGGAGTTCGGCTAAGACCCATCCGCTGAAGCTCTTCCGTGGCTACCGGTTGCATTAGGCTGAGCATCAAACTGGACTTCCACAGGAGTGGGGTTTATCCCCAACAACTGTAGAAGAAGATGAAGATTTGTCCACCAGTGACTCTGGTGATTAGAAAATTCAAAAAGTTCATGGGAGGACGAAGATAAGGATTCAAGAAAAGAAACTTAATCAAAGGAGAACCCAGTAGAGAGAAAAAGAAAGAGAAAAAAAAGGATCAGCCCCTATGCTACAAATGCAAGAAACCAAGATATTTTAGGGCTAACTGTCCTCTATTGAAGAAAGCCTCCAAAAAAATAAAAAAAAAGACAATGATAGCGACTTGGGGCGATAGTGATGAGTCAAGTTCAAAGGAGGAAAACTAAAATGAAGCAAACTTGTGCTTTATGGCACAAGATCAAGACGTATCTTCTGCACCTACATTAGAATTTTCTTTTGATGAACTTTAAGATGCATTCTATTGCTTAATGAAGGATTTTAAAAGGATAAACATAAAAAATAAAAACCTTAAAGAAATGAATCAAATACCTGCCAAAGAAAAGGAAGAAGCTCTTAGTGAACATAACAAATTAAAAGAAGAAAATAAAATATTAAAGAATGAATTAGATAAACTAAAACCATTAGTTGACAAATTTACCTGCAGCTCAAAAAAATTATAGATGATATTAAACAATCAAAGGGGAGTTTATGATAGAGCTGGCCTAGGATATAAGCCTAAAATCAAAACAAAATTCTTTAGGAACTTCTTCACTACATCTTCATCTATTTATATCACTTCAGATATCACCTATTTCTATTATGGCAAGGTAGGACATGAGGCATTTGCATGTAACATAAGAAAATTTAATGGCAAAACAGCCAAAAGAATTTGGGTTCCAAAAGAAACCATGACTACTAATCCAAAAGGATTCAAGAAAACTTAGGTACCTAAAATTATCACTTAAATTTTGTGCAGGAATGCCTTGCAGCCAAAGGATCTAAATGTGAATGGTACTTGGATAGTAGCTATTCAAGGTATATGTTGGGTGATAAAGAATAATTCTTCACCATAGAGAAGAAGGAAGGCGGAGTAGTCATCTTTGACGATAATGATAAAGGCAAAATTATTGGTATTGATAAAATTTAGATTATTCCATCCACTATCATTGATAATATTTTATTAGTTGACAACTTGAAACATAATTTGCTTAGCATTAGTCAACTATGTGATAAAGATTATAAAGTCTCATTTGAATCATCCATGTGCATTGTATCTAGTTCTTTAGATGATCGCTTAAAATTAATTAGTTTTAGGTGTTGCAATGAAATCGCCATGAAGAGCAGTCAATGCATAGTTGCTATGAATGCTAGCATCAAAGAAACCAGTTGGCTTTAGCATTGTAGATTAGGACATGCAAGCATGTATACTCTTTCAAACTTACTTAACAAAGTTTTAGTTAAAGGCTTACCCAAGTTCAATTTTAATTATGATTATGTATGTGATGCTTGTCAACTTGGGAAACAAACTAAGGGAGAGTTTCAAGCCTAAAAATATGGTTTCAACTTCTATGCCTCTTGAACTAATTTACATGGACTTGTTTGGACCTACTAGGACTACTAGCCTAGAAGGAAAGGAATGTGGTCTTATAATAGTTGATGATTTCGCTCGATTCACATGTGTTTTAATTTTGGCACACAAAGATGAAGCTTTTTTCATGTTTTCAAAGTTTTTTTAAAAAGTTTTGAATGAAAAGAACTCTACTATTATTTATATTTATAGTGATCATGGCACGAAATTTGAAAATAAATTCTTTGAAGATTTTTGCAATGAACTTAATATTGAATACAACTTCTTAGCACCTAGAACTCAACAAAATGAAGTAGTTGAAAGAAAGAATCGAACCCTAGTAGAAATGGCCTGTACCATATTGTGTGAAGGAAATCTATCCAAATATTTTTGGGCTGAAGCCATAAATACAGCATGTTACATCCTTAATAGAGTTTCAATTAATCCTGTCATGAAGAAAACTCCCTATGAGCTATGGAAAGGTAAAAGATCTAATATTAACTACTTTCGCATTTGTAGTTGCAAGTATTTCATTCATAATAATGGTAAAGATAATCTACTTAAATTTGATGCTAAGATAGATGAAGGTATTTTTCTTGGATATTCTACATCTAGCAAAGCATATAGGGTTTTCAACAAACGTTCATTGATTGGTGAAGAATCCATTCAAGTTATATTTGATGAAGCTAACAATCTATCTTCGAGAAAGGAAGATATTCTTGATGATGTTGCAGGAATTTTAGAAAGTGGAATGAAGGACCTCAATTTGAAAGAGAATACCATCTGTAATGAAGAAAAATTAATGACTATGGTTGAACATGAAAAGGATGGTGAACAAGAGACAACAAAAGAACATGAAGATCTACCCAAGGAGTGGAAGTATGCACACAATCATCCAAGAGATCTAATCTTAGGTGATCCTTCACAAGAGGGTGGATTTGAGATGAGCATGATGGGGGAGCTAACGTTTTTCCTAAGACTTCAAATCAAACAATCAAAGAAAGGCATCTTCATCAACCAAACCAAGTATGTCAAGGAAATACTAAAGAAGTTTGATATGGAGAATGCAAAGGAGATCGGCACACCAATGAGCCACTCATGCAAATTTGATAAAGACGGAAATGATAAGAGTGTAAATGAAAAGCTCTATAGGGGTATGATAGGTTCACTACTTTATTTAACTGTAAGTAGGCTTGATATCTTATTTAGTGTTTATATGTGTGCAAGATTCCAGTCAAATCCTAAAGAATCATACTTATTAGCTATTAAAAAAAAAATTTAGATATCTAGTCAATACAAATAACTTAGGATTATGGTACTCAAAGCAATCTTCAATTGATTTAATAGGATACTCTGATACTGATCATGGAGGATGTAGAATAGATAGAAAAAATACTAGTGGCACATGCCAATTTTTAGGATTGAACTTAATTTCATGGTACAACAAGAGGCAAAACTCCATAGCATTGTCAATGGTCGAGGCTGAATATATTGCTATAGGGAGTTGCTGCACATAAATACTTTGGATTAAGCAATAACTTGAAGATTTTAGAATTAAATAAATTAATATTCTCATTAGGTGTGATAATACTAATGCCATAAACTTGACCAAAAATTCTATTCAACATTCAAGAACTAAGCATATTAAAATTAAACATCATTTTATTAGAGATCATGTTCAAAACAAAAATATTATATTTGAATTTGTCTCAACTGAAAATTAACTTGCTGATATTTTCATAAAATCTCTAAATAAAGATAGATTCTCAAAAATCAGAGGTGAGCTTGGAATTTGTGATCTACTTTAAATTCGTTTTATCCTATATTTATTGAATTGTATTGTGTCTCTTCATGCCATCTTTGTTAGCCTTATTTCTATTTAAAGATTTCAAGAAAATTTAATTTGAAACGTCATCTTATCTTAAAATTTTATACCTATTCTCGAGATGTCTTTGTTTTAACTCGAGTCATCTCGGTTGAAAATTAAGACATCTTGGTTTAAACTCGAGTCATCTCGATTTTCTTTTTCGAGACTTCTCCTTTTGAGTCGAGACATCTCGATTGTCATGGGATCCTTCTTTTATTAGATTTTTGAAAAACCCTCAATCCTTTTTTCTTTTTACATTCACTGAGACCTCTCGCTCCAAACCCTTCGAACTCCCTCCAACTCCTAATCCCTTAAATTACTGTTCCATTATCTTTTCCCCAGAATTTAAGATTCAAATGGCTCTGAAAAGAAAATCCATCGCTGCCCAGAGACCGTGCATCACTTTGTTGGTAGAAAGTAGGGCAAAGAGGTAGCGGGATAGCTCCCAGGCTTCACCAGCAGCTTACTTCTCGTTCTCGCTTGTTCATTACCATCAGGAGCATTCCTATGGAATGAAAAGTGGACTTTAGCTTCTTGGATTGAGAAAACTTTCGTACTGGATCTTAGATACGATAATAGGGTTGGAAAAAACTTTGTTCACTTGAGGTAAATATTTATCCAGACTTAATTAGAGAATTTTTTGATAATATCAAGTTTGAGGGAGAGTCTGGAGTTAAATCTATGATAAAAGGTGTTCACGTAGTGTTAGATGAAAGGAGAATAGGGCATCTGTTAGAAGTACCGAGGTTTGGGATTTGCTACTTAAATTTAACTGATAAAGTTGAAGCCTTGAAGTGCATTCTAGAAAAGGAAAATGTAAACAATATTAAGTAATTAGTAGCAAACCAACTTTCTAATGAAAAATATGTAGAATTTTATGCATGAATTTTAAAATAATTTTTAAATATAACGCAGCAGAACATGCAGATAAAATCATTTAATCTACAAATGCATGTAATCAAATTACTAAATCCTACAAATAGGACCTATAACATATCATAATACATTCTAAATATGAAAATAAAATGTTTAGTATTGATCAAATCAATATCCTAGATCTAGAATGATTCTAGATCTAAAATCTAGATCATATCTAGGTGAGAGGAGAGATCATATCTCTTACCTTGCATGAGTCGAGAACCCTATGATTGATTTTCGTTGTTGCCTTTGGAGCCGCATACATGTCCGATCTCTATAGAAGATCTACACATAACTGCAATAAAATTGGAGGTTCATCGAACGAAGATCCGCTCAAAGTGCTAGCTTCTCATGGATCCCTTCGGATGGTTAATTTAAATTTTATTCTTTAGATCTCTTGGACATTCCAATAAATGAAGAATTAGAGAAGGATTAGAAGAGCAATCCAATCTCTGGATCTTTCATAAATCTGAAATAAAATACATTAGAAAAGGTTCCTAAGAGAAGATAAATCTTTTCTTTCAGGACATCAACGACTGATGTCCTGAAAACATCCTTATGCTAGGACAAAGGGAAGACCTTCTTTCCTAGATTTTTCTCATATTTTCAGATCTTACACACTCTGATTTTTCTCATAAAAAAATTATACAAAAATATAGAGAAGAAGGACTCTCAAAGAAATCTTAAGAGAAGACCTTCTTCTCATTTTCTTCTCTCATTAGGACATGATCAGATCATATCTAAAAAGATCACTATGCTCCAACACCTTGGAGCATAGATCCCTATGCCCTTTACCTCTCTCTCTCTCTCAAATTTTTATCATATAAAAATTACATAAAATAAATAAGAGTGAAGTACTTAAAAGAAAAATAAAGAGAAGATAATCTTCTTTTACCTTTGTCCTTTCAAGACATCAATATTTGATGTCTTGATGAAGATCTTTTCTTCAAGAAACTTGGTGCCCTAAACCTCCATGCCTTCTCCTCCTTTTCTTCTAATTTTTTCATGATTTTTTTATATTTTACATGTTCTAAACCAGATAGGAGGCATCCTTCCTTTTATATATAGAAGATTAGGTCAACACCTAGTCTTAAAAGGAGACCAAGGAGGAGTTTTAGGAGGCATCCAAGGATGCCTCCCCCCCTTTTTTTGGATGTGAAAATCAGGAAACCACATGCAAAATCAAAGGAATTAAGTGCACAAAAGAAAAGAAGGCATGGAGAAAAATTCCATAAGGAAAGAAGGTGTTTTGGAGAATTGGGACTCTTTCAAAAGAAAACAAAATCAAACTACTTACCAAATATGATCAAATCAAATTTTAATTAATCTCTTCAGATATTTAGTGCATAGAGAAGCTTTTATTGGTGTGGAGAACATCACATAAAGATCTGAAACTAAAATATGGGCATTGACTTTTATTGGCGCAAGGAAGGAGTGAGAGTCTCAATCCAACTGGGACTCTTCTTGTTTGATTAGGTTAAAACTATTTTGAATCTAATTCAAATCAAATTAAATACAATGTAATTAAAGATGATCATAGTACAACTAGAAATCTAATTAAATTAGATTAAATTATATTTTATTTTAATTTAAATCCTAACATAATTAGAAATTAGGTGCACTCAAATCCCAGTCCAACTAGAAATTATTTTTTTCTTGTAATTGGCTTATCCAGTAAACCAATTAAATTTAATCTAATTAAGTCCAAACCAATTCTAATGAAATCTAATTCAATTAAATTTGATCTCAACCCAATCACTCTATCAAATTAAGCTAATTAGCAATCCAATTGCTAATCAATCCTCCTATAATACCTGCATTAGGTCAAACATCAATTGCATTGAATATTTGATCTTAGAATAATTCTCAATCATCGATTAACTATCTGATTAGATTACAACCTCTTATGTGTATGATCATATAGGTTCGAACCTAAGTCGGTAGCATAGAAATCAATTTCTATACCAGTCGAAGTAACTATCTAGCAATGATTCTCAACGTTCGGATAGATCGAATGTATGCAAAGCAACATTCTTAGAATCCTGGCCCATGGTTACCATATAATTCATCCCTATGACCAATAATGCTCAAGATGACTTTGAGTATGTTGTCAACACTCATACAAGTCATCACTATTACGTCTCAAAATTTTGCAAATTTTATGACTCCTCACGAGGATTACCCAGGCCTAGGTTTTGCTAAATTGAAACACAATGAGACATTCTCTTCCTGAAGCTAATCAAGAGTGGTCAATTTCATCTTGACTCACACACCGACTTCACATGTACTTGACTATACCCAAAAATTTTCCGAACCTATATTAGAAATATAGGCAATTCGATACTAAAGTACAGTGAGTTGCTTGCAAGTTATCATGGTGATCTCAGATTGGAGGAACACATATCCATTATCCTTTGCTAGCTATTTTTGATAATAGAGTGCTACATTGCTCATGTTCAGTGCAAATATACTCTTACATCTCATCTGGATGTCATATCAGTGTCTCCATACCACTTAGTTATGAGGACAACCAATGCATATGGCATACAACAACCTACACTCGATAAGTTATCATCCTTATTAATAACTTATCATTTGATCATGAATAATTCAAGCACCATCCGATAAATCCTTCTTTATTGATTGATTGTGGTTCTAAGGATTTCATTTAATTTAGAAATTTTTTTAAGAAAGATAGAACTTCTATGATGAACCAGCCAAATAACTATTATTATTAGATAATTTATATACTAATTTTAATCATCTACTACTTAGATAATTAGCTTTAGGACACATTTTTCAATAACTTTCACTTGGACTAAAGCCAATCAGAATGATATCAAATATTCTATCTTCCACTTGAGTTCGTAGAACTTCTTAGTTTCGAGGTCTTAGCAAATGGGTTAGTCAAGTTCTTTTTTATCAATCTTTCAAAGATCGACGTTATCCTGATCTAAAATCAAAGGTAATAGTGATGCAGAATATGCTGATCTTTTGGTTCTTTAGCTTGAGCTATGGCTCAAGTGCTATGATAAGACTGGACCATCAATGGAGGGTGCCACTCCTAACCTACTAATGAGCCTCAGTACGTACACAACTTACATGGCAGCATCATATGTCATGATGTACTCTATATCACTAACTGAATAGGCTATAATATCCTGCTTGGAATCTTTTCAGCAGATTGGTCCTACAATTAGGGTATGACTCGATATTTTCTTATTGTCATCTTATTCTGAAATTAAAATATCCACATATTTTAAGTCGGTATTTTCATATTTGAATAACTGGACCTTAGTATTTTTCAAATACTTAGGGATTGTCCATACAATCTTTCAGTGGTTTATACTTAGATCAAACAGATATTTACTCACTACATTAGTGAATATACCATATCTGATTTTGAACATAAAAAAAATTAGATGATAGCCAAATCTTTATTCCTTGCAATGCTGGAATGCCATTCTCGATTAAGAGAACTTCATCCACAGACAACACAAGGAAAAATACTATAGAATATTTTGCCCACTTACATATGAAGAATTTTGTCTTTGTTCATAACAAAGACATACGTACAAAACGTATGTTCCAAAACTAAGAAAATAGCCAAACAGGCTTTACAGGTCTTTATCTTTCCATCTGTGCTTTTCTAATCCTTTTGAAAATCCATTCACATCCAATGGATTTTTTCCCTTCAGGTGAGTCATCTAATGTCCATACACTATTTGATTTTCATGAAATTCAATTTGGATTATGTGGCTCCAAGCCACTTCTCACAGTCAGACCACTGCATTGCATCCCTATAAGCGATTGAACCCTTATTGTTCTTATTGAGCTCAATAGGATCACCATCTCGGACCTAGATATTGAAGTATCTGTTTGGATAATGCGGTACTTTATCGAATCTTCTTAAGGATGCTACTTGAATGGGCTCCGAATTTGATTTGATCAAATTCGATTCTGTAGGTTTACTAGATTATGTCAGTTCATTTCTACCAATCAAGCTTTTTCAAGTTTAACTTGAAGGCATCAGTTCCTTCTCTAAGGAACTTCTTTCCAAAAAGAATGCCCTACTGCTGATGAACATATGATGTTCTTCAGTATGGTAGAGTTAATAACCCTCAAACACCTATTGGATCAAGATCCAAGTTTATTTGTATGCAAACTTATGACATAGTCTGATCAATCCTAAACCTAAAGGTGAAAGAGTCTAGGTTTACATTCAATTCATATCCATATAGAGATTTACAACAAATTTGCTTAATATATATTCAGAGTAAAACTAGTAGTCACAAGAGCACAACCCTAAAACAGGCAGACAAGTAAATTCTATTATTGATTGAACCATGTTTAACAAAGTTCAACTTCTTCTTTTAGATACACTATGTTCCAAAAAAAAATCCACTGAGAGAGAATCCTATTCTCTCCTAGATATGTCACAAACTCATTGGATAAGTATTCATCTTTTTGATCTGATCAAAGAGTTCTAATTCCATTTTCAGTTTATTCTCCTATTTCATTATTGAATTGTTTGAACATTTCAAATGATTCAAGCTAGATGCTCCCATGCCAGGATAGGTTGTCCGTAATGAAATATTAATATCTTTCTTTAGCACTTAAGTTCATAGGTCCATATACATCACTATGTATGAGACTTAGAACTTTATCAACTCCTTCACCTTTTTCAATAAAAGATGATTTTGTCATCTTTCTAAGAAGATAAGACTCATAGGTTATCAATGATTTACAATCATTGATGTCGAGATTTTTCTCTCACGCTAATCTGTTTTTTCTGTTCTTGTCAAGATGACTAAGCCTATAATGCCAAATATAGACATCTATGATATAATCTAACTTGGATATTTATTAAATGTATACATTATACTTAACAAGCTGTATAGATATTAAATATTATTTTATTATCCATGTATTATTATAATATTATTCATAATAATATTATAATAATCTTCTTTATTGATAAATGTTAACCATCTCTGATTGAAAGATCAAAAGAGATCATATTTATCATAAATAATAGACAAAGGTGACAATCATTCAAAATGACATCTTTTGAAAATAAGCTTGACAATTCCTAAAGTTAGAATTGGAACAAGATTTCCATCCCTAACATTCAGGTATCTCTCACCATTTTCAAATATTTTACTTTTCAATAGTCTTTGCAACAAATTGCATAAAATCACCGGTATCTAATATCCAGGTAGTAGAATTATATATAGAGAAATTTTAAAGTATTATCATATAACATCTTTAATGAGCAACTCTTACTCCTTTCTCTTGTTCAGCCTATTATGGTCAAAAATAGCAAGACAATTCTTCTTCCTATGATCCAGCTTCTAACAGTTGAAGTAATATGCCTGATTTAGGTCAATTATGGACTAATTATTTTAACTAGACTTAGAAGCCCCAATACGAACTCATTCGTACTGCTGAATCAAATTCAACTTTCGATACTTAATTATCGAAGTTGGGTCCCATAAGTTATCACTGTCTAACAATGATTCGAACAGTTAAGGTTTAGCCTTATTCTATGAGTAAAGAAAATATAGATCTAAGTATATGAATTATATTAAGCCTAGAGACTTGGACTTTAGTCTAAAGATTCTTTCACTATTTTATTCAAATTAGTAGCCTCTACCTCCAATTCAGAAAATTACTTTAATTTTCTAGTAGGTACTAGAATCCACATAGATGGCACACAAGTCCAACTTTGTTTAGCCAACCTATGTGCATTTACGGATAGGTTCATTAACCAATTATTTCTCTAAATAATTTTTAATAATTTAATTTTGCTCTAGAAATCTAATCAATAGGCTTTGGCCTCTACTATAAGGATCTGGTTAGATCCAACCATTAACATGACTATACTTGATGTATCTAACCAATGAATGATTAGGCCCAACTTTGGTTGGCCAACCTAACCATCATTAGAGAGATACTTTTAAGTTATCATATTATAAATGATAATTTTATTAGTCAATAAGCACCAGGCCTTTGGGCCTCCAATGATTATTGAGTTAATGAACTCATTATCATCCAACTTATTGGAAGGCTATGACTCAGTTATCTCTATAACTTTATCATTTTAAGGACCTAATAATTTTAGAAAATTTAAATTATTAGTGATTTAAGGATAGAAAGGATATGGACCAATTTGCTTCCACTGACTTCACCAAGTCAAGTTCTTCCACTGACTTCTTAAGTCATTGATAAGGATTGGGATCAATTTTAGTCCATGGGCATCTAGATCAGTCTCACTGATTTTCTATGTGATATGGGTTAGCACGAATTAATGAGCAACCTAATCAAAATCTGATTAACCACATTGACCAGGTAAGTAAGATCAGTGGAAGGGTCTGCCAAGGCTTGCCTTAGATACCATTAGAAATGATCAGGTAAGCAGGCTATCAATTAAAAATTATCGATCAGGGATGTCAGACTTATTTTAGATATCAATTGATTTATCAATTTTGATCTAGTTTGTCTAAAGACTCGGGCTCGACCACTAAGCCACGATCAGTATCCATTTGTTAGATATACGAACTTTGATCGACTACAACTATTAAAGTGATCTATAGAAATGACCTAATCCTAATTAAATATTAATTAGGTTTGATCAATTTTTTAACTAAGTTTATATTTAATTTAACCCTAGGTCTAATCTAATTAAGGACCTGATCAAAGCTAATCCATTATCCATTAACCCATGTTTTATGAAATTATCTTAGGATCTTCAAATCATAAACCTAGATCCTAAACAATCACTTAATTCTTAATTAAGTTCAAGCTTATGAGTTTTGGATTTATGGAACCTCAAAATTAATTTTTGATTTGATCATTTGAAATATTTTCAAATTGTAAATAGTTTACATTGAATCATATTCAATATATGGTTTTAGATCTAATTTATTTTAATATTTTGATCATATCCTAGGATTTTATATCTAAAATTTTATAGAAAATAAGTTTTTAATTTTAAATTTTATAAAATAAATATATTATATATGTTGGTGCAGAATTTGGTTGACGTCGGATCGAGTTGGAGTTGGAAAAGAAGTGGTTGTCGTTGGTGACCTGCAAAATAAAGTTCCATCCGGAGTCGGTGGTGGTGGCTATGGTAGGACCCTCTGATGATCAAGTTAGCTCTTCTAGCCAATAGAAATGGAGTGCTTAGACAAGAATTCAGTAGAGTTTTGGAAAGAAGAAGAGAGCTTAGAGAAAATATATTTGGAGGATATCTTTTATAGATGAAGTTCAGAGCAGACTGATAGTGACAACCATAATCGTTCGATCGTAGGCCGCTCGAAGTCACGTAGAATTTATTATGAAGAGCGGTATCATCCATAGTAGACTGATAATGATAGTCGTAACTATCCGATAGTGGAATCGTTTGTAGCAGACTGATAAATGATAGTCGTAACCGTTTGGTAGTGGGCTGCTTGGGGCCACGTGGAGTTTATTATAGAGAGAGGTGTCCATTATCATGATGTGCCCGTTCGTTAAGATTTAATAGTCAAAGTTTAAAGAAAGTAGGCATTGGTTGGTGAAGAGCTTTGACATATATCAATTTTAGAGAAGTTCGAACTTCTAAAGAAAATATGGCTAGAGAAGATCATCCGGGAGGAATACTACATGAAATCTGAAAGTAATCCATTGAAGAAATCCAGATGGAGTTTGACTGATGGAGAAATTCAGAAGGAGTCCAACTAGTGGAGAAGTTTAATTGATAAAAAAGTTTAGAAGAAGTCTGACTGGTGGAGAAGTTCGAAAGGAGTCTGACTGATGAAGAAGTTTGAAAGGAGTCCGATTGGTGAAGAAGTTTGGCTGAAGAAGTCCAAAAAAAGTTCAGTTGAAGGAGAAGTTTGGGAGAAGTTCAGTTGAAGGAGAAGTCCGAAAGAAGTTCGACCGCTGTAGGAGTCTGGAAGAGGTTCAGTCATTGGAGGAGTTCGACCGCTGGAGGAGTCCGGAAGGGGTTCGACCGCTGGAGGAGTCCAAAAGAAGTTCGGATGCTGGAGGAGTTTGGCTGCTGAAGGAGTCTGGAGGGGTTCGACCGCTGGAGGAAGAATTTTCGATCGAAGCTCTTCCGTAATTATTAGTTATATTAGGCTAAGCATTAGATTGAACTTCGACGGAAGCGGAATTTATCCTTAACACTAGTCCCCCCACTCCCAAGTTTGAAATTCAAAGGGAGTACAAAAAAGATGGCTGCCAAAGTTATTTTTCGGGCTCTGCATTCGTTGAGATTGAAGCTCGGGGGAGATCTTATCTTCAATTGAAGTTGAAGCTTGAAAGAGATCTTATCTTTCATGGAGGTTGAGAGAGATCTTATCTTCTTTTGAAGCTGAAGCTTGGGGGAGATCTTATCTCCAACCAAGATTGTAGGAGATCTTATCTCCTATTGAATTTGAAGCTCAAGAGAGATCTTATCTCCAGCCGAGGTTGTAGAAGATATTATCTTCTGTTAAAGTTGAAGCTCGAAAAAGATCTTATCTCCAGTCGAGGTTGTAGAAGATTTTATCTCCTATTGAAGCTGAAAAAGAAGATTCTATTTTCTATTGAAGCTCGAGAGAGATCTTATCTCTAGCCAAGATTGTAGATCTTATCTTTTGTTGAAGTTGAAGCTCGAGAGAGATCTTATCTTCAGCCGAGGTTGTAAGAGATCTTATCTTCTGTTGAAGTTAAAGGAGATTCTATCTTCTATTGAAGCTTGGGGGAGATCTTATCTCCAATTGAGATTATAGAAGATCTTATCTTTTATTGAAGTTGAAGCTCAGGGGAGATCTTATCTCCAGTCGAGATTGTAGGAGATCTTATCTCCTATTGAAGTTGAAGCTCGAGGAAGATCTTATCTTCAGTCGAGATTGTAGGAGATCTTATCTCCTATTGAAGTGTTGGGGTCGTCGGTACGATCTCTCTCTCCATCTTGTCTTATATTGACGAGGTCTTCGACTTTGCTTATGTTAGGATGAGATTCTTCTCTTATTTTTAATGGACTATAGGGACACATTACGGCCGTTGTCAGGGCCTCTCCCCTCACCTCGTCTAAAATGAATGAGGCCTTTGAGTTTGCTTATATTAGGATGAGGTTCTCCTCCTATCTTAAATAATCAGAGGTCTTCGACTTGCTCATGTTAGGATGAGATTCTCCTTCTGTTCCTAATATGGCCACTTTTGATTGCTTCTTTTCTATCATCACATAGTTTTTGCACCAAGAAATAATAATGTTAAGATGGAGGAGTTTTATTGAAGGAAAATTACTAGTAGTACATTCTCAGATTTTCTGAATTCTAAGGTCGTAGGAGCATTGTACCTCCGAGCTCCTTCAGATGATAAGCTCTGGGCTAGACGACCTCCTCTATTTCATACGGATCTTTCTAATTTGGGGCAAGCTTCAACTCTAAGGCTGAGAGATGGTGGCTCAGCGAAGTACTAAGTCTTCCAGAGATAGTGTTGATGATGTCGAGAGACAGTCGATCTCCTTGTTGTTCCTTCCTCCTTGGTGGTTCTGACTGTGATAATGCCCTCAATCGATCTTCTCTTGTTCAGGTCAGTGTCTGAGGAATCGACCCAGCCAGCCGCTCCTGATGAGCTCCTCAATCTCGTTTTGGAGCTGAATGCATTCTTCAGTATCGCAGCCATGATCATAATGATATAAACAATACTTGCTTCAATTGCGCTTGTTTGGGGAAGATCATAATTCATCTTCTGAGGGAAGAACTTCTTCACGCCGTTCTATTGGGGTTTCTTTGACGATGGCTCGAGGAGGAGTTTGGATTCGCTTGCCCTCGAGGAAAGTCTGTGAGTGTGGTCGAACTTCATTCGACCCTCTATCAGCTGCAGATTTATTAGACTCGCCTGCTTGTTGCTCTCCTATGACTTTCTCATCTTTCAATTTGGAGGCTTCTTCCACTCGGGCATATCCCTCAGCCCAAGTTAGCAGATTGATAAAGTCCCTGGGATGCTTCTTCTCTAGAAAGAATAGCAAATCGTTCTTCTAAAGGCCACCCTTAAGTGCGATCATTGCAACAGACTGGTCCAGATTTCGGACCTCCAATGCAGCAGTATTAAATCGGATGACGTAAGCCCGGATAGATTTTTTCTCCTTCTGCTTGATATTCATTAGAGAATTTGAACCTCGATTGCTAACAAAATGAGCCACAAACTGATGGCTCATCTGGTTAAAGAAGAAAATCATATCCAACTTCAATATCGAGTACTAGTTTCTTGCTGCTTCCTTTAAGATAGATAAAAAAGCTCAGCATAAGATGGCATCTGGTACATCAAGAAGCAGCATCATGATTCGGTAGGTCTTCAGATGATCGATCATATTAGAGGTTCCATCGTAGCTTTCAAATTAGGAAAGCTTGAAGCTCAGTGGAATGGGCTCTTGCATAATTCGAGGAGAGAAAGGGAGATCAGTGCGAACGTCATCATGGTGGGCCAGGGCGACGTGGCAGAGTTTCTCAATCCATCGGTCCATCTTTCCTAGTTTTTAATTAAGGATGTCATCTCAATCGCACATCTTGAAAGACTTCCGACTGTAGATGGGGAAGATCTCTTTCGAAGAAGAATCATGATCTGAACAAGGATTCTCTGCTCTCTATTTTTTTTTTTCAGGGGCGACGAGTATGCTAGCCCAAGTGCTCCTCCTTGGGATCGGTTCCTGACATCTTAATGATGGATTTTCGAATGAAATTACCATCGAGGGTTGCCGTATGGCCTGCACCATTTCGGTGAGGCCCTGAATCCGCTGCATCAGCAGGTTAAACTGCTCTAGATCTACCATGGCCGTCGGTGGAGGAGAAGATTGAAGCACCGATAATGGAGCAGAAGCGGATGATTTTGGCTTAGATCTGACGGCAGAAGTGGTAGATCTCCGAGTAGTCACCGATATTTCTTGGGATTGAGGGAGAGGATGGAGATGAACCTTGAAGAAGAAGATCCACAGGGTCGACTGAGCACTCCTTTAAGAATAAGGATACCTTAGGAACAGAGAGTCCTTCCTTTGGTGCTAATTCTGATGGTGCAAAATCTGATTGACGTCGGATTGGACTAGAGTTGGGGAAGAAGAGGTTGCCGTCGGTGACATGCAAAATAAAGTCTCATCCGAAGTCGGTGGTGGTGGCTCTGGCAAGACCCTCCGACGATCAAGTCAGCTCTTCTGGCCAATAAAAATTGAATGCTCAAGCAAAAATTCAGTAGAGTTTTGGAAAGAAGAAGAGAGCTTAGAGAAAACGTATCTGGAGGATCTCTTTTATAGATAAAATTTGACGCAGACTGATAGTGACAACCATAATCATCCGATCGTGGGACGCTCGGTGCCACGTAGAATTTATTATGGAGAGAGGCATCGCCCATAGTAGACTGATAATGACAGTCGTAACTGTCTGGTAGTGGGGTCGCCTATAGCAAACTAATAAATGACAGTCGTAACTGTTCGATAGCGGGCCGCTTGGGGCCATGTGGAGTTTGTTACAAAGAGAGGTGTCCGTTGTCATGATGTACCCATTGGTTGAGATTTAATAGTCAAAGTTCGAAGAAAGCAGACGTTGGTTGATGAAGATCTTTGACATATATCAATTCTAGAGGAGTTCAGACTCCTAAAAAAAATATGGCTAGAGGAGATCATCTGAGAGGAATACTATTTGAAATTTGGAAGTAATCCGCTAGAGAAATTCGGATGGAGTTCGACTGATGGAGAAGTCCAGAAGGAGTTTGACTGGTGGAGAAGTTCGACTGATGGAGAAGTCCAAAAGAAGTTCGATTGGTGGAGAAGTTTGATTGAAGGAGAAGTCTGGAAGGAGTCCGATTGATGGAGAAGTTCAAAAGGAGTTCGACTGGTGGAGAAATTTGATTTAAGGAGAAGTCCAGAAGAAGTTTAGTTGAAGAAGAAGTCTAGAAGTTCTGTTGAAGGAGAAGTCCAGAAGGAGTTCGATCGTTGTAGGTGTCTGAGAGGGATTCAATCGCTGGAGGAGTTCGACCACTAGAGGAGTCCAGAAGGGGTTTGGCTACTGGAGGAGTTTGGCCGCTGGAGGAGTCCGGAAGAAGTTTGACCACTGGAGTAGTTTGGCTGCTGAAGGAGTCTGGAGGGGTTTGACCACTGGAAGAAGAATTTTCGATCGAAACTCTTCTGTGATTATCAGTTACATTAGGCTAAGCATCAGACTGGACTTCGACAGGAGCGAAATTTATTCCCAACAATATATATTCTTGATTCAAAATAAAATCACAAATCAACATATGCAATAATAGGATCTAGATTTAAACATAAAATACATCATATGGATAAGATCATCAATTATTTAAAATTAGATTTAAAATTTAAAAATAAATCATAAATCACTTTAGATCTCATCTAATATATTTATGATTTAGATTATTCAGGTTAGCACATACTAGGACAACCTTTCCACTATAAGGGATAAACTTTACAGTAGGACAACCTTATAGCAGTATGTGCAATCCGATATTATTTAAATCTAACTAAATAATCTAAAATAAATCTAACATCTATTTAGTTTTAGATTTAAAATTAAAAAATTGAATCATAAATTTCTTAGATCTAATCTAAATAGTTCATGATTCACATTCAGATCAGTACATACTAAGACAACTTTTCTATTATAAGGGATTAACCTTACAATAGGATAATCTTATGATAGTATGTGCGATCTTTAATTAATTTTAATTTTTAGATTTATCCTCAAGCACGTATGAATATGTTATAAGAGAATCTAGATGCTCTGATACCACTGATGGAAAATATGCAGAATTTCATGCATGAATTTCAAAATAATTTTTAAATATAATGCAGCGGAACATGTAGATTAAACCATTTAATCTACAAATGCATGTAATCAAATTACTAAACTTTACAACTATGATCTATAACATATCATAATGCATTCTAAATCTGAAAATAAAAGGTTTGATATTAATCAAATTAATATCCTAGATCTAGAATGATTCTAGATCTGAAACCTAGATCACATTTAGGTGAGAGGAGAGATCATATCTCTTATGTTGTACGGGTCGAGAACTCCATGATTGATTTTTGTTATTACCTTTGGAGCTGCACACACATCCAGTCTCTACAGGAGATCCACACGAGACTGTAATAAAGTCGGAGGTTCATCGAATGAAGATCCGCTCGAAGTGCTAGCTTCTTGCGGATCTCTTCGGATGGTTAATCTAAATTTTTTTCTTCGAATCTCTTGGACATTCTAATAGATAAAGAATAAGAGGAGTATTAGAAGAAAAATCCAACTTTTGAATTTTTCATAAATCAAAAATAAAATACATTAGAAAAAAATCCTAAGAGAAGATAAATCTTCTCTTTCAGAACATCAACGACTGATATCCTGAAAACATCCTTATGCTAGGACAAAAGGAAGACTTTCTTTCCTAGGTTTCTCTCATATTTTTAGATCTCACACACTCTAATTTTTCTCATAGAAAAATCATACAAAAATATAGAGAAGAAGGGTTCTCAAAGAAACTCTAAGAGAAGACCTTCTTCTCTTTTTCTTCTCTCATCAGGACATGATCAGATCATATCCAAAAAGATCACCATACCCCAATACCTTGGAGTATAGATCCCTATGCCCTCTTCCTCTCTCTCTCTCTCTTAAATTTTTATTATATAAAAATTATATAAAATAAATAAGAGAAAAGTACTTAAAAGAAAAATAAAAAGAAGACAATCTTCTCTTACCTTTGTCCCTTCAAGACATCAACATTTGATGTCTTGATGAAGATCTTTTCTTCAAAAAACTTGGTGCCCCAAACCTCCATGCCTTCTTCTTCTTTTCTTTTGATTTTTTCAGAATTTTTCTAGGTTTTACACATTCTAAACCTAATAGGAGGCATCCTTCCTTATATATATGGAAGACTACGTCAAAACCTAATCTTAAAAAGAGACCAAGGAGGAGTTTTAGAAGGCGTCCAACTCTTGGATGCCTCTCCCTTTATTTTTTGGATATGAAGATTAGGAAACCACATGCAAAACCAAAGGAATTAAGTGCACAAAAGAAAAGAAGGCATTGAGAAAAAAAATATAAGAAAAGGAGGTAATTTGGAAAATTGGGACTCTTTCAAAAGAAAACAAAACCAAACCATTTACCAAATTTGATCAAACCAAATTTTAATTAATCTCTTCAGATATTTAGTGCATAGAGAAGCTCTTATTGGTGTAGAAAATATCATATAAAGATCTAGAAATAAAATATGGACATTGACTTTTATTGATACAAGGAAGGAGTGAGAGTCCCAGTCCAACTAGGACTCTTCTTGTTTGACTAGGTCAAAACTATTTTAAATTTAATTTAAATTAAATTAAATATAACCTAATTAAATATGATCCTAGTCCAACTAGAAGTTTAATTAAATTAGATTAAATTATATTTAATTTTAATTTAAATTCTAACTTAATTAAGAATTAGGTGCAGTCAAATTCTAGTCCAACTAGAAATTATTTTTTTTCTTACAATTAACTTATCTAATAAACTAATTAAATTTAATCTAATTAAGTTTAAACTAATTTTAATTGAATCTAATTCAATTAGATTTGATCTCAGCCCAATCGCTCAATCAAATTGAGCCAATTAGCAATTCAATTGCTAATCGATCCTCCTGCAATACTTGCACTAGGTCAATCATCAATCATATTGAATATTTGACTTTAGAACGATTCTCAACCATCGATTAACCATCTGATTAGATTACAATCTCTTATGTGTGTGATCTTATAGATTCGAACCTAAGCCGATAGCATAGAAACTAATTTCTGTACCAGTCGAAGTAACCATCTAGCAATGGTTCTCGACGTTCGGATGGATCGAATGTATGCAAAGCAATATTCTTAGAACCCTGGCCATGGTTACCATATAATTCATCCCTATGATTAATAATGCTGAAGAAAACTTTGAGTACGCTATCAGTACTCATACAAGTCATCTCTATTATGTCTTAAAATTTTATAAATTTCGTGACCCTTCATGAGGATTACCCAGGTCTAGATTTTGCTAAATTAAAACACAATGAGATATTCTCTTTTTGAAGCTAATTAGGAGTGGTCAATCTCATCTTGACTCACATACCGACTTCATAAGTACTTGACTATACACAAAAATCTTTCGAACCTATATTAGAAATACAGGCAGTCCGACACCAAAGTATAGTGAGTTGCTTGCAAGTCATTATGGTGATCTCAGGTCGGAGGGATACTTATATCCATTGGCCTTAGCTAGCTACTCTTAACAGTAGAGTGCTACATTGATCATGTTCAGTATAGATGTACTTCTACATCTCACCTCGATGTCATACCAGTATCTCCACACTACTTGGTTACAAGGACAATCAACACATATGGCATACAACAACCTACACTCGATAAGTTATCATCCTTATTAATAACTTATCATTTGATCATAAATAATTTAAGAACCATTCGATAAATCCTTCTTTATCGATTGATTGTGGTTCTAAGAACTTCATAATTTAGAAGATCATTTAAGAAAGATAGAACTTCTATGATGAACCAGTCAAATAACTATTATTATTAGATAATTTATATATTAATTTTAATTCTACTACTTAGATAATTGACTTTAGGATACATTTTTCAATACTTTCAGTTGAAATGAGGCTACTGCACAATATTGTTGGGCATAAAATTTTTTCAAAGATTGGCAGACATGATTGGATAGTAAAGAGAGAGCTTACAATTATATTTTATTTAATAAAAGGAACTCCATTGAACTTTTTCTCCCTAATGCTCCAACAAATAAAGGATACAGCACATAAATGCAAGGTGTCTTCCTTATGGAATGATTTTCACCCTAATCTTTAAGGACTTTTGGGTAGACTTGGAAGGTGAAGATTATAAGGGACTTGCTCATACTGATTATCTTAATGAAGGGACACTGCATAGGATGAAAATCATAAAAAAAGAAGATAGATGGATAAGATCAGATGAGAATGTGACTGCTGAAGCTGAACCAGAGGAATAAGGATCCACTCTTTTACCACCTTCTCTTTCTACTACTGGACCATCATTCATTGACCCTGAATCTTCCCACACACCTTAAGTTCATCAAAGTCAGATACCTATTGTACCTTCAGACTTTAGCTCGGATAGACTGGTAGAACAAGTTGTAAAGCAAATTATGGAGAAGGTCACAGTAAACATGATTGCACTGCTTTCTGATCTCAAGCATCAAATTCTGGTAAGTATTGAAGAGCAAAGGATCTCTATTGAAGGGCAAACTGAGATGCTTAGTTAGCAGTTAAGCAGCATATCTCAAATGCTAGAGATTTTAGAAAAAGAGCAACATGGATCGTCAGCACAAGTGAAACTTCTGATTTCTGAGACTATCAAGATTGGCAGGAGAGTGGAAGAAAATATTGTCACTCCATGCACCAGTGCGATCATCACCTCTCTTCGGTAGATTTTGGAAAACATTGAAAACCTTAGATCTCTGACTCCTTCCTCTCGACCTTCCCCTTATCCTAGACTAGCCCCTCATCTCTCCTCCACTAGACCCGTTCTACTTCCAAACCCATTATAGAATTTCTTTTTGATGAGGAGTAGATCTAGTTTTCTTCTATCTATGTACTGAGTTTTGGTTCGTTTTTGAGTATATTGATGGAATGTCTCTTTTTATAAATCAATATACACTTTTGTTGATGTAATTTCTTTTTTTTGCAATGAATTGAATGTTTCTTATAAATGTACTTCTCCTTTTGCAATGAATATCTCATTATCTTTTGCACTTATCCATGTGATTTTGATGCTGACAAAAAGGAGGAGAAAATGTATGAATGTCAATCTTAATTGAAAAAATAATGTATAACAATGCAACAAGAAAGGATCATTTAACTTTCATATAGGTAAATTTATATAAATTAAAAGAGCACATTTTAAGGAGGAGCATTGATAAAATATTGGAAACTTGAATACTTTAGAATGTGAATATATTATCACTCCTTGTATTTCATATGCATGTTACATACATTTTATATACATGTTACATACATTTGTTTATATTTTTGTCAAGTGCTTAATGTTTTGTCATCATCAAAAAAGAGGAGATTGTTAATCTCTTAAGTAATTTTGATGATGACCAAATATTAGAGTACATGATTACTGATAAATTTTTTTGAAGTATTTCTAAGATTAGAAGAAAGAGAGCTCTTTGACCAAAACAAGAAAGAAATTAAATGCAATTCAAGTCAAGCTCAAAAGATCTTGTTTTGTAATAAGATTTCAACAAAAAATGACCTTGGATCAAATTCGAGTCATCTCCAAGAATTTTTGAGATATTTTCAAGCAGTTGGCATGCTGGCACAATGCTCAAGCATAGGTTCGAGAGGACTCGAGATAAGCTCGAGTCATCTTTATCTCAAAAAATAGAAATCTTATTTTTGTGCACTGAGATCGAGATGACTCGAAGAATTTTTGAGAAGTCTTGAAGTTACGGCAAGACACCTCCATCCAAACTGAGAGGACTCGATCTCAGGGGATAATTTTTCATAGAGCTAATTTTCGGGCATCTAAGAGCGAGATGATCCATGGAGAAACCGAGAGGACTCGAAGTAGAATGAGATGTCTCGAGACAAATCGAGAAGTCTCGAAAGTCATTGATAGTCTTCAATGGATAGTTCTACGATACATTTTTTCATCTCCAATGGCTAGTTCTCACCTCCAATGGTCAAATTCATGGTTTTCTGGATTTTAATTATTTCAATCTTAGTGGGAATGACCCAAATATAAAAAAGGAGAGGTGATATATTTAAAACAATAAGAAAAAGAGAGAAAGACAATAATGCCCAATTTTTAGATGAGCGGACCTTCTTCCATCAAATTTTCTTTCAAGCATTAAAGCGATCTCAAGAGCATTAACTCCCAGCAATTAAGGAGGCAATCATCAAGCTTCATCATAACACATCAGCTCATTTAAGGAGTTTTCATTGTTGTAAATCTTTGATTTCTTTTCACTATGTATTTAGTTTCAGCAGGGGTTGAAACTAAGGGATTGGGTCATTCCTTTTCTTTTATTGGATTGTATTGTCTTGGTTAAGGCTTATAAAGGTTGTGGTTGGTAAACTTAAGAAAAAATCAATTGAATTTTGGGATAGTGAGTCTGAAAAAATTATATGGCTATAATCTTGCGGGATTATAGTAAAATTTTCAAGGATATTGCTTGGAAAGTAGACGTAGAAGCTGAGAGTGCATCAAACCACTATAAAAGCTTCTATTTATGTGTCTGCTTGCCTTTTCTCTTCTTGTATAACTTATTTAGCTCTCACTGCTCACTCACATTGCATATAATTAGTTAATCTTCGCATATAATTATTTTAAATTTTTTAAAATCTAATTCATTCTTCCTCTTGGGTTGTCTAGTTGTGCAATAATTGATATCAGAGTCTTGATTTTTTGCTAATTATTGATCTATTCATTTAGAGAAAAAGATCATGACAATCCAACTTGGAGGATCTCTTACTGAAGGACAGTCCACAAATAGGCCACCTCTTTTCAATGGATCTAATTACACCTATTGAAAAGTTCACATGCGCATTTTCATACAAGCTCTTGATTATGATATATGGAATGTCCTCATAGGGCCACGCACACCGACAATCATTGTGGATGGTATGTCTTCTCCTAAGCTGGAGAAAGATTGGGATGACTCAGACAAAAAACTTGTCCAACTCAATGCCAAGATGATGAATGTCCTTTATTGTGCCCTTGATGCAAATGATTTTAATCGAATATTCACTTGCAATTCTGCAAAAAAAATTTGGGATAGACTTGAAGTTACACATGAAGGGACTAATCAAGTAAAAGAGACTAATTAAGATTAACATGTTAGTTCATCAATATAAACTATTTAAAATGGATCCAACTGAATCTATCACCAACATGTACACAAAATTCACTGATATTATAAATGGTCTCAAAAGTCTAAGAAAAATCTATACTAATAGTGAATTGGTTAAAAAGATTCTCAGATCCTTGCCTAAGTTGTGGGAAGTAAAAGCAACTACTATCTAAGAGGCAAAAGATCTGAACAAGCTACCACTTGAAGAGCTCATTGGATCCTTAATGATATATGAGCTAGCTATGGAATAGCACAATGAATAAGAGAGCAGAAAAAAAAATTGTTGCCCTGAAATCCATGACTGTAGAAGAAGATGAAGATCTATCCACTAGTGATGAAAATGATGAAGATATTGCTCTGATGATCAGAAAATTTAAAAAATTCATAGAAAGATGAAGATAAGGATTCAAGAAAAAAAACTTGATCAAAAGAGAACCTAGCAAAGAGAAAGAGAAAGAGAATGAGAAGGATCAGTCCCTATGCTATGAGTGCAAGAAACTAGGACATTTTAGGACTGATTGTCCTCTGTTGAAGAAAGTCTCCAAAAGAACAAAAAAGAAGACAATGATAGTGACTTAGAGCGATAGCGACGAGTCAAGTTCAGAGAAGGAAAGCCAAAATGAAGCAAACTTGTGCTTTATGGCACAAGATCAAGAGGTATCTTCTGCACCTACTTTAGAATTTTCTTTTGATGAACTTCAAGATGCATTCTATGACTTAATGAAGGATATTAAAAAGATAAATATAAAAAATAGAAACCTTAAAGAAATGAATCGAATGCTTGCTAAAGAAAAAGAAGAAGCTCTTAGTGAACATAACAAATTAAAAGAAGAAAATAAAATCTTAAAGAATGAATTAGACAAACTTAAACCATTTGTTGACAAATTTACCTGTGCTTAGAAAAATTGTAGATGATATTAAACAATCAAAGGAGAGTTTATGATAGAGCTAGCCTAGGATATAAGCCTAAAAATAAAACAAAATTCTTTAGAAACTTCTTCACCATATCTTCATCTATTGATAGCACTTCACATATCACCTATTTCTGTTATGGCAAGGCAGGACACAAGGCATTGCATGTAATACATGAAAATTTAATGGCAAAATAGTCAAAAGTATTTGGATTTCAAAAGAAACCATGACTACTAATCCAAAAGAATCCAAAAAAACTTAGGTACCTAAAATTATCACTTAATTATTCTTTGTAGGAATGCCTTGCAGCTAAAGGATCTAAATGCGAATGGTACTTGGATAGCGGCAATTCAAGGCATATATCGAATGATAAGGAATAATTCTTCACCATTGAAAAGAAGGAAGGGAAAGTAGTCAGCTTTGGCAATAATGGTAGAGGCAAAATTATTGGTATTGATAAAATTTAGATTATTCCATATATCATCGTTGAAAATATTTTGTTAGTTGATAACTTGAAATATAATTTGCTTAGCATTAGTTAATTATGTGATAAAGGTTATAAAGTTTTATTTGAATCATCCATGTGCATTGTATTTAGTTTCTCAGATGATAGCTTAAAATTTATTGGTTTTAGGTGTGGTAATATTTATATGGTTGATCTTAATGAAATCATCATGAAGAGTGGTCAATGTCTAGTTGCTATAAATGCTACCATCAAAGAAACTAGTTAGCTTTGGCATCGTAGATTAGGACATGCAAGCATGCATACTCTTTCAAAATTATTTAACAAAGATTTAGTTAAAGACTTATCCAAGTTAAATTTTAATTATGATCATGTATGTGATGCTTGTCAACTTGGAAGACAAACTAAGGGAGAGTTTTAAGCCTAAAAATATGGTTTCAATTTCTAGGCCTCTTGAACTAATTCACATGGACTTGTTTGAACCTACTAGGACTACTAGCCTAGGAGGATAGAAATATGATCTTGTAATAGTTGATGATTTCTTTTGATTTCCATGAGTTTTATTTTTGGCACACAAAGATGAAGCTTTTTTCATGTTTTCAAAGTTTTATAAAAAAGTTTTGAATGAAAAGAACTCTACTATTGTTTGTATTCATAGTGATCATGGCATTGAATTTAAAAATAAATTCTATGAAGATTTTTGCAATGAACATGGTATTGAATACAACTTTTTAGCACTTAGAACTCAATAAAATAGAGTAGTTGAAAGAAAGAATCAAATCCTAGTAGAAAAGGCCCATACCATGTTGTGTAAAGAGAATCTATCCAAATATTTTTGGACTGAAGCCATAAACACAGCATGTTACATCCATAATAGAGTTTCAATTAGTGCTATCTTGAGGAAAACTCCATATGAGCTTTGAAAAGGTAAAAGACCTAATACTAACTACTTTCATATTTTTGGTTGCAAGTGTTTCATTCATAATAATGGTAAAGATAATCTAAATAAATTTGATGCTAAGGCAGATGAGAATATTTTTCTTGGATATTCTACATCTAGCAAAGCATATAGGGTCTTCAACAAACGTTCATTGGTTATTGAAGAATCCATTCATATTGTATTTGATGAAGTTAACAATCTATCTTTGAGAAAGAAAGATATTCTCGATGATGATGCAGGAATTTTAGAAAGTAGAATGAAGGACCTCAATCTAAAAGAGAATTCCATCCGTAATGAAGAAAAATTAACGACTACCATTGAACACGAAAAGGATGGTGAACAAGAAACAACAAAAGAACACGGAGATCTACCCAAGGAGTAGAGGTATGTACACACCATCCAAGAGATCTAATCTTAGGTGATCCTTCACAAGGGGGTGAATTTGAGATGAGCATGATGGGGGGCTAACCTTCTTCTTAAGGATTCAAATCAAACAATCGAAGGAAGGCATCTTCATCAACCAAACCAAGTATGCCAAGAAAATACTGAAGAAGTTTGGTATGGAAAATGCAGAGAAGATCAGTATACCAATGAGCCCCTCATGCAAACTTGACAAAGACAAAAATGGTAAGAATGTAAATAAAAAGGTCTATAGGGGTATGATAGGTTCACTACTTTATTTAACTGCAAGTAGGCATGATATCTTATTTAGTATTTGCATATATGTAAGATTCCTATCAAATCTTAAATAATCATACTTATTAGCTTTTAAAAAAATTTTTAGGTATCTAGTTAATACAAATAACTTAGGATTATGGTACTCAAAGCAATCTTTAATTGACTTAATAGGATACTCTGATGTTGATTATGAAGGATGTAGAATAAATAGAAAAAGCATTAGTGGCATATGCCAATTTTTAGGGTTGAACTTAATTTCATGGTGCAGCAAGAAGCAAAACTTCATAGCATTATCAACAATCGAGGTCGAATATATTGCTATGAGGATTTGCTGTGCACAAATATTTTGGATTAAGTAACAACTCAAAGATTTTGAAATTAAATAAATTAATATTTTCATTAGGTGTGACAATACTAGTACCATAAACTTGACCAAAAATCTTATTCAACATTCAAGAACTAAATGTAATAAAATTAGACATCATTTCATTAGATATCATGTTCAAAATAAAAATATTATACTTGAATTTGTCTCAACTAAAAATCAACTTGCTGATATTTTCATAAAACCTCTAAATGAAGATAGATTCTCTAAAATCAGAGATGAGCTTAGAATTTGTGATCCACTTTAAATTTGTTTTATCCTATATTTATTGAATTGTATTGTGTCTCTTTATGTCATCTTTGTTAGCCTTATTTCTATCTAGAGATTTCAAGAAAATTTAATTTGAAACTTCATCTTATCTTAAAATTCTATACCTGTTCTCGAGATGTCTTAGTTTAAACTCGAGTCATCTCTGTTGAAAATCGAGACATCTTGGTTTAAACTCGAGTCATCTCAATTTTTTTTTTTGAGACTTCTCCTTGAATCGAGACATCTCGATTGTTGCGGGACCCTTTTTTTATCGGATTTTCAAAAAATCCTTGATCTCTTTCTTTTTTCATTCACTGGGACCTCTCTCTCCAAACCCTTTCAAACTCCCTCCAACTCCTTCTAATCCCTCAAATCACTATTCCATTATCCTTTCCCCGGAATTCGAGATTCAAATGGCTTCGAAGAGAAAATCCACCACCACCAAGGGATCGTGTGTCACTCCATCGATAGAAAGTAGGGCAAAGAGGCAGTGGGACAACTCCCAAGCTTCACCAATAGCCTACTCTTCTCGTTCTCACCGTTCGTTGCCACCAGGAGCGTTCCTACCGGATGGAAAGTGGACTTTAGCTTCTTGGATCGAGAAAACTTCTATATTGGATCTTGGATACGATAATAGGATTGGGAAAAACTTTGTTCCCTTGAGGTAAATATTTATCTAGACTTAATTAGAGAATTTTTTGATAATATCAAATTTGAGGAAGAGTCTGGAGTTAAATCTATGGTAAAAGGTGTTCACATAGTGCTAGATGAAAGAAGAATAGGGCATTTGTTAGAAGTATCGAGGTCTAGGATTTGCTATTTAAATTTAACTGATAAAGTTGAAGCCTTGAAGTGCATTCTAGAAAGGAAAAATGTTAACAATATTGAGCAATTAGTAGCAAACCAACTTTCAGTTGAAATGAGGCTGCTGCTCAATATTGTTAGGCACATAATTTTTTCAAAAATTGACAGACATGACTAGGTAGGAAAGAGAGAGCTTGCAGTTATATTTTATTTAATAAAAGAAACTCCATTGAACTTTTCCTCCCTAATACTCCAACAAATAAAGGTATAGCACATAAATGCAAGGCGTGTCTCCCCTATGGAATGATTTTCATCCTAATTTTCAAAGACTTTCAGGTAGACTTAGAAGGTGAAGATTATAAGGGACTTGCTCACACTGATTTTCTTAATGAAGAGACACTGCATAGGATGAAAATCGTAAAGAAAGGAGACAGATGGATTAGATCAGATGAGGATGTGACCGTTGAAGCTAAACCAGAGGAACAAGGACCCACTCTTCCTCCACCTTCACCTTCTGCTACTAGACCATCATTCACTACCCATGAATCTCCCCACGCACCTCTAGTTCATCAAAGTTAGATACCTATTATACCTTCAAACTTTAGCTCAGATAGACTAGTAGAACAAGTTGTAGAGCAGGTTGTGGAGAAGGTCACAACAAATATGACTGCACTGCTTTCTGATCTGAAGCATCAAATTCTGATAAGTATTAAAGAGCAAAGGATCTCTACTGAAAGATAAACTGAGATGCTTAGTTAGCAGATAAGCAGCATATCTCAGAGGCTGGAGATTTTAGGAAAAAAGTAGCATGGGTCGTCAGCACAAGTGGAACTTTTGATTTCTGAGACTACCAAGATTGCCAGAAGAGTAGAAGAAAACATTGTCACTCCATGTACCAGTGTGATCATCACCTCTCTTCGATAGATTTTGAAAAATATTGAAAACCTTGGATCTCCGACTCCTTCCTCTCGACCTTTCCTCTATCCTAGACCAGCCCCTCATCTCTCCTCCACTAGACCCATTCCGCTTCCAAACCCATTATAGAATTTCTTTCTAATAAGGACTAGATCTAGTTTCCTTCTATCTATGTACTGAGTTTTGGTTCGTTTTTGAGTATATTGATGGAATGTCTCTTTTTGTATATAAATCAATATACACTTTTGTTGATGTAATTTCTCCTTCTTGCAATGAATTGAATGTTTCTTATAAATATACTTCTCCTTTTGCAATGAATATCTCATTATCTTTTGCACTTATTCATGTGATTTTGATGCTAACAAAAAGGGGGAGAAAATGTATGAATATCAATCTTAATTGAAAAAGAAAATGTATAACAATGCAACAAGAAAGGATCATTTAACTTTCATATAGGTAAATTTATACAATTTAAAAAGCACATTTTAAGGGGGGGCATTGATAAAATATTGGAAACTTGAACACTTTAGAATGTGAATATATTATCACTCCTTGTATTTCATATACATGTTACATACATTTATTTATATTTTTTTTGGAGTGTTTAATATTTTGTCATCATCAAAAAAGAGAAGATTGTTGATCTTTTAAGTGATTTTGATGATGATCAAATATTAGAGCATATGATTACTGATAAATTTTTTTAAAGTATTTCTAAGATCAGAAGAAAGAGAGCTCTTTGACCAAAATAAGGAAGAAATTAAATGCAATTCAAGTCAAGCTCAAAAGAGCTTATTTTGTAATAAGATTCCAACAAAAAATAACCTTGGAGTGAATTCGAGCCATCTCTAAGAATTTTTGAGACATCTCCAAGCAGTTGGCATGTTGGCACAATGCTCTAGCACAGGTTCGAGAGGACTCGAGATAAGCTTGAGTTATCTCCATCTTAGAAGACAAAAATCTTGTTTCTATACACTGAGATCGAGATGACTCGAAGAATTTTTAAAAAGTTTTGAAGTCGTGGTGAGTTGTCTCCATCCAAATCAAGAAGATTCGATCTCAGGGGATAATTTTTCAAAGAGCTGATTTTCGGGCACCTGAGAGCAAGACGACTCCTGGAGAAACTGAGATGACTCGAAGTAGAATGAGATATCTTGAGACTAATCAAGAAGTCTCGAAACTCACTGACAACCTTCAACAGATAGTTCTGTAATGCACTTTTTTTTATCTCCAATGCTAATTCTCACCTCCAATGGTCAAATTCGTGGTTTGCTAGACTTTAATCATTTCAATCTTTATGGAAATGTTACAAATATAAAAGAGGAGAAGTGATACATTTAAAACAACAAGAAAAAGAGAGAAAGACAGCAACGCCTAGTTTTTATACGAGCAGATCTTTTTCCATCAAATTTTCTCTCAAGCATTAAAACAACCTCAAGAGCATTAACTTCCAGCAATTAAGGAGGCAATCATCAAGCTTCATCGACAACACATCAGCTCATTTAAGGAGTTTTCACTATTGTAAATCTTTGATTTCTTTTCACTATATATTTATTTTCAGCAAGGGCTGAAACTAAGGGATTTGATCATTCCTTTCCTTCTATTGGATTGTATTGCCTTGGTTAAGGCTTGTAGAGGTTGTAGTTGGTGAATCTAAGAGAAAATCAATTGGATTTTGGGATAGTGAGTCTGAGAAAACTATCCAACTATAATCTTGAGGAATTATAGTAGAATTTTCAAGAGTGTTGCTTAAGAAGTGGACGTAGGTACTGGGAGTGCACCAAACCACTATAAAGTTTCTGTTTGTGTGTATGCTTGCTTTTTCTCTTCTTGTATAACTTATTTACTTCTCACTGCTCACTCACACTGCATATAATTAGTTAAATTTGCACATAATTATTTTAAGTTTTTTAAATCCTAATTTACACCCCCCGGCCTTCTTGAATTGTCTAGCTGGGCAATATGATATTTGGTTTTTTAATTAATATGCAGTATGATATCTTAAGGGGAGTAATGTTAGTAAAAGAAACTTATTTACCTTCCTGACACCTTGATTGACACCACATTTCGAACATTGCCTGAGTCTTAACATTTTTTCTTAATTATACCCGAACAATAAGACCTGGACCCTCGCTAAGTTTCTCCAACAGCTCCAAGTAGCTGAGGAACTTGTGGGTGCATTATACACAAGCACCATATCTTAGAAGGAAATTTAGGCAGAGGGGTGATATAAATAACAGGGATGTTAATCAAAGATCTGACTAGTCATAGCAGTAGGTGCAACAGCCATCAAAGCCATTCCAAGTAGAATAAGGAAAAAGGAAGGAAAATGGTTGAAGGTTGCTTCCATTGTAGCATATCAGGCCACTGTTAGAGGAACTACCAGTTAGTATCTAGTTGCCAGAGTCCAAGGGAAAGCAGAAGATATTTTTCCATTCATATTATTATTTGATGTGGGACTTCATTATCCTGGGCTATGTATTAACATTGGTCCATGACTTTCCCATTTGCAGGGAAGGCACCGAAGCCAAGCATGGCTTGATGGGATGCTCGGGTCATCTGGCTAGAGTAGTAGCAGCTTAGATTGATAGTAGTTCGTCACATCATAGTAGACATGTTCTGGCCCATGGTTTTCTTACTGATATTATACACCTTTTATGGTTATAAACCATTGGTCTATGATGTGGATATTAACAGTGATTTAAGCAATTATTTTTAATTCTTCATGATTATACTACTATGGATGATCGGAAATGTTTGGCTAGTGTTATAACTTTGATATGAGTCAGTTTTAGATGCATATACTTCTTGTTGATATACTTTATTTAGTATGTCTAGTGGAGCTTTCGCACCCTACATGTTCATTGAAAGTTAAAGGAGATGATCAGCAATTTTTTCTCATCTACTGGATCGTGCATTAAAAGTGCAAGCACGCATTGTATGCTTAGAAGTGGCTACCGATCCGAACCCATGGTGAAGATACACAGAAACTCCAGCAATACAAGAGCGAGAAACCTCCCTCCATTGAATCAACCAGCTCCAACTCGCCCTCCTTGCCTGCCAGCCACCAACACCCTTCCCCCTCCCCACCAAGGTCCACACATCATCCCTCTAACCTCAACCCCCCTTCAACAGACTTAGCATCACCTCTCCCAAGAACCGCTACCTTTCTAAAAGCTTCCCCTCCATGCAACGGAGACTAGGCCCAGGTACAGTCCAAGGAAAACAAAGGTTACCAACCAAGAAGCTAGCAACCCCATCCACTACAGTGCTTCATTGCTACAGGAGCAAACGCTGTTCCATTCGGAAGGAGACCTAACCCTCAGACCCCTTCCGGCTTGGGACAACAACACTATCTGGCAACAAGGCGCCAACCCTCCAGTGCTATGGGACTCCTGGGCCCACCACGTTCTACTTCGTGTCTAGGGCATGAGCTGCCACGTCTTTCACCAGCCTTTCCCGCTTCCTCGAGCTTGGAGTCACTGTTGCTAGCACCACCTGGTTACCTACCTTTCCCTTCTCAGGCGACCAATATACTCCGTGAGGATCGAATAAAACAAACTGCTTTCTTTGTGGGGAGACCAAACTCCATGAGGAAAAGTTGGTAGTGGCGCCGTCGAACAGAAATGTCCACAGTGGTGATACACAAGACCCCTATCAACCGCGCCAAAAACTACAATGCCCATCCACATGGCAAAAGCGGTAGATGCAATCCCAACGTTTCTTTGCCAAGACATTTGGGAAATTCCAACTATCGATCATATGCTAAAGCACTGCAACTTGGTTTAAACCACGGTCAGTCAGCCCTACTATCATCCCAGAAAACCCAACACCGATAGCCGAATCCTCATCGCCACCCTAAGCCGTTCCCTAAAGGATGGTGTTTTAGATGTGGTGACAAGGACCGCACAAGAGAACACTATTGTAACCCTATAAAATGCTTCCTCTGCAGGAAGTTTGGCCATAGCCAATTCGTGCAAGCTTAAACCCACTCCATCTACCAAGGAAGAAATGGTGGGAGAGAGCCTCTAGGAAACCAAATTAGATGTAGTCCAGGCTTGTTCATTTGACGGGGGTGCATAGAGCCTCTAGGAAACCAATGGCCAACCCTAATATCCCCTATCCTTCTTCATCATCTACTGGCTCTACGATGCGCAAAGCGTTTGTTTCTGTCACTCCAGATATGGAAGAAATAGAACTTTGTCTGGAGCAAGCAACGTACGTTGAAGCTTATGGGAGGCAAATTAAAGAAGACAATGCTCAAAATGCTCTAAGCCGCAAAGCAAACATCGCAGATGTTTGGACAACAAGGAAACTAGCTGAGTCAAACACTTTCTTTGTTGCCTGTCCATCATGAGAAGTTATTCGTTGATTAATGACAGGGGGTCGAATCAGAGGCAATGGCTTTTCTCTCTAGTTGAATCACTGGGACAGGTTCAAGGGAGGATTGCCTCATCAACTTAAACTCAAGGTTAGTGCAAGCTTATTTAATCTTCCCTTAGTTTGTTGGAACTCACATGCAGTGGTAGCAATTATATCTTCCTTCGGGCTTCCTTACAAATGGGAAGATCTTACAATGAGTCTGCATATATTCTTTTCACACTTGATGTGAAACTGGAGGCAAAAATGAAACCAGGTTCCTTGAAAGTTGGTTGTAAGGCAAGAAAAAGCAAAAAAAATTGTGTGTAATTATCATTATGACTCTGCAACTTGCGGCTAAAGACATGACAGTGCAAAGTGACAGACCACCTTGGCATGCCATCGCACCCAACCAGTTGAACATATATACCAGACAGATAAAAATATGTTGCATCCCAAAGACAAGGCGAATGTTAGAAGGTAGATTTTTAAAAGGAGGGTTAATGGCTCAAAAAGACAATGTCGAGCATTATTGTGTGAAAAACCTCCAAACATTGAAAGAGATCATATAGTAGTTCAAGGACCAAGGGTTGAAGGTAGTTTATGATAGAAATGACTAGCAAATAAGAAATATTACACTGAAAAAGCATACACAACTTCACAATGAGAGACATGATGGTTTCAAAGAAACCCAAATAGTTTGAAAACCAACTCTTGTTGGGTTCTGGTGGTGCAGTGGAAGAACTGGTGTTTAAAGATTTTCATTCAAAATATCCTAGCGCACCAAAACCCAAGAACCCAGGAACCCTTAATAATAACAATCAAAGCATGAATATACAAGAAGTATCAGAAAGCATAATTATTGAATTCTGATTTGGTGAAGAATTATTTTCACTAGGTGCGCAGGTGTTCGTCCTCCAATGATGATCCACACAGGAACCGAATCAAGGACAGTGCTCCTCTTTCACCTTGCTTCAAGAGTTCTAACTCTTGGAACTCGACCAGCCACCAATCCATCAGACCCTTCTCCAGACTTGAGTCTGAACCACTCAGAATCATCTTATGGACTTGATCTCCTTCTTTAGGACCTCTTAAACCCTTAGAACTATTAGGAATAGGCTTGTCAACAAACTTGTCCTAAACCTAGAGTTTAAGAGAGGGAGTGGATAGGGCTTACAGGAATTTAGTGATTGATTCCATCTGTCATCCCCTATTTATAGAACCAGAGAGGGTGCCAAACGAGAAGCCGCACCCCTTCCAAAGAGGCTTATCACATTCATGTATCATTTAGAGGGTGCCAAACGAGAAGCCGCACCCCTTCCAAAGAGGCTTATCACATTCATGTATCATTTATCTGAGAGTCTTCAAGTAGAAGGACTCATCAGAGGTGATACATCGATTCCTGCCTTCTCCCATGCATGAAGCGTCACAAAGGGATGCTTTTAGCATCCCTTCTAAAATCAGATTGATCTGAAACTTGCCATGTGGCAAGTGCATTCAAATATGAATCTAGATAACTAGATAAGAATAGAAGATGTGCCACCTTCTGCCCAAAGCAAAAGGACTCCTCTCGCATCCTTTTGCATGATCTGCAGATCACTGCGCGCGTGCCAAGCAAAACCGGACATCCCACACCCATCTAGAAGGTATTTTCACACTTTAAAAAGTGTGCCAAGAAAGTTTAGGAGCTAATCTTCGTGCCTTATGAGTCAAAGACCCAAAGCAGAAGGATTCTTAGTCCTTCTGCTCACCAAAAGGAGAGAGCACGTGCGCTCCTTTTGCTCGCCAAAAGGAGAGAGCACGTGCGTTCCTTCATAATTAGCGCCAAGAGTCCATAACCACTTGGACTTTTGGTTCCAAAACGTGGATAAAAGCTTTAGGTGTCCCATTTTGGGCTGCCTCCAGGTGGCTCGACCTAATCCAAATACTCACCAAATTGGGTTAGCCAAAATGCAAGGATTGAGATCAAATCCGATCTCCCAAAGAGCTAGGGTTACCCACACGTGCTAACATGCTTATCGGCTATCCGATTGGATCCATATTTCAAATCGATCATATCAATTAGGTACTTGGCCAATTTCCTAATGTGTGTGACCTATTTGATTTCACATTTAGCTAGCAAAAGGTCCAGGTGCAAGTTGACCTAATTTGATTAGACTTCTAATTGATTAAGGTCCAAATTTTGCTGACCCGAGTTCAACAATTAGAATCCTTTCTAATTGGCGATCGAATTAAATTCTTTAATTCGATCAAACCTATAAGTCAAGATTGACGTATAGCAACGTATCATGACTATTCGAAAGATATCAAATTTAGTAAAAATATCAAATATATCCTTTAGTGGTAGGTTACCGTGCAATTCAATCCCTCGATCATTCCGCATCCTGAATATGTTCATGAGTATGAAATCTTATCAAACTCAAATACATATTCATATCGATTCTCCATCAATCAACGATGACTTTGATGATGAAGCATTAGAAATCCTTTCTAATCTTCATCCTACTTTGGCCAAAGACTTTTTGAGTCATCTAGAAATAAGAATGCATAGAATGTTATCTCTTGTTACTAAGAGTAATTGATTTTTTGTTAATCGACTCATAACTTTCATACACACTCCATATCCAGAATATCTCATACATGTTTTAAATATCATGCTTGGGTATGAACTAAAACATGAATTTATGTGCACAAGATTCTATGGTGGTCTTAGGTCTAAGGATCATTTGCATAACTCTCACTTAGAAAATCATCTTTTGACATGCAAGTAAGGCTCTATACGATATTCTTATAAGCGGATCAATTCAGTGAACTCAATCACTAATAAGCACCCACATCGTTGTATTAGTATCTCGTCTGTGAAAATAGCCATCCTCTTCATTGAGCATACATAGAATGTGCCAGTCTATCTGAAATATTGATTCCTGACTTAATGTTCTTATGATTAGAAATATTTAGGATTAGGGTTTAAGTTTTCATAGGCATGAACTCTTCATAGCCCTAAAATCATTGTCTTAATCCATGGGGTTCATCATAATCTTATACACAATAAGATACAGCTACAATAATGAATCAATACCTTATTTCATTAACTAATGAAAAAATGTCATTACATGAGTTGAAAGTTTGCAAAGAAAAGTTTCATCGCATCACTCATGCGATTGGCTTGTAGGGCACTCTTCTTTCAACTCTTTATACATAGTATAAATAAAAGGGTCATGATGGTTGAATTCAAACCAATAGTCAAATCAGTAGAATAACAAGGGAAGGCTAGTAGTAACAATTAACTTCAGAAGTTCTTAATATACAATGCGAGAAAGGAGCCATAGGATGTCTAATTTGATGTTTCAAGCAGAACTAAGTAGAAATAAATTCCTGACATTCTAGAACCATGCATATCTTTTGTTGGCTATTGGCACTATTACTTCTCTCTAATTAAAGCTTAAAGTGCCTTTGGAGGCAGGATGTGGCGAAGGATCATAATTCGTAGCAATTCTTGCACAATATATTGTGGTTAATGCTGACAATTGAAGATGGGGATAACTAAAGAAGATAGTTCGATTGCTATTTATTGTCCATAAGAGATTTTTCTCAAGATAGTATCATCTAAAAGGTTTGTTGTATCGATCAGTATGGTACAGTATGGTTACTAAACTGGCATGCAATCGTGTATCATACTAACGCTCAGTACGTCTTGCCATCTTGTACCATACTACGTACCTATACTATAATAGGATGGTATCGGTATAGGATTGAAGAAAAATCGATATTTTTCTATCATAGGATTGTTCAAATCTGATTGGATCTAAAGAAACATTTCAAAAATTTTTCTAAAAATTCTAATCAGATCAAGACATCTTGGATCTGATCCTATAGACTTGATATTAAAATCAAAAATTAAAATTAAATTAGATTTAATTTTATACCTTATTTGGATAATCTGATTATCCTATCGATAATCTGCTAAAGTCCGAGATTCTGGATGTAGCCATGCAAGTGCCTGGCCTCTATCGAAGTCCACTCAGACAAGATCTAAATGCGATCTCCTTCTGAATATGATTTTTAAAATCAGATCTTGATCTGATTTTCAAAATCAGATCTGGATTTGATTTATAGAGCCTTCAAAAGATCGATGAAAGCTGCATGCTCATCTCACGAACATGTTGTACGTCTTCCTAATCCTTGCACCAACTTGTTTCTTCCTTGCTGGATTCATCCAACTTCTTGTGTGTGGAGAAGGGAGAGAGAGAGGACCAGAGGGAGGCATGGAAGAGGGGAGGGGTAGCCTTGCGGCAAGGTGAATGGGTAGACTCATCAAACCCTAGGCATAGATAGGATTTAAATAGATCTTACTGCATCATGCAGTGCCACACAAGTCCGATCAATCATATTGCTCAAATTAATCAGATGTAAATCTAATTGGTGGAGTGATGTCATCTGATCCAATCAGATTAGAGTCCCCTTTAATCCTCCATAGATGGTGCCAAGTTTGGATAGGCCCAAATACTTTGGCACCTAAGAGTTTAAAGCCATTATACAACCTCTGAAGTTCCATCTGTATGCAACTAGGGGCGTGCACACATTCTTGTGCATGGAATCCAAGGGTGTATGCACCTTAAGGAGATGTCCAAAGGGTGCACATGCTCCTGCCCCTTTCTTTTCTGTATTGAGACATCTCATATCTCGACAGTGATAGAAAATGGCAGGTGACGACAGAAATTAGTAGGTATTATCTTATTTTCATCTGATGGATTAAGACCACTCTTTTCTAATCTAGACAAGCCTTAGTCAGACAAAGACAAATCCATATAGGATTTTCTGGTGAGCTCAAATCAATTTAGCTCAGTCGAGACGAACCAAAAAGACTACAGAAGAAAAAGGTTAGGCTCAATCATATGCTAGCATGATTTTTTTAAATCTAATTGGATCTAATCCAAATCAATCAAACTGGGTTAGCTTGATTGATCACTTTCAGATCCAAATCTTTGTTTGTGTGATCTATGGTAATGAGATATGTCACGATCTCCATCATCAACGTCATCGAAATACCTTTCAATCGATCAGAACTTTTCGATTCATACAATTAGAATGATCGATCATCAAGATCATTCTAATTGCTCTCAAAATTTACTAGTAACACCTAGAGTATATGGTGGCAAGCCATCAGAACTGAAAGTGAACCTCTCGGTGTAGCTACCTGTATGATTGGGTTCTTCTATCTTAAGTCTTGATAAGATTAGGATTAAGATAAACTCATCAAACCTAATATCTGTCATATAAATTAATTAGTCAATTTGAGTCCGATGTAAAAATTTAATTGAAACTCTTTCTATCATCTTCACATTGCCATGGCCATGGGCTTATGGATTCAATCTCATGATCATTATAGGGCTACTCCTCATCTACCTATTAGATATATGTGCCCTACAAGCTAGAATTGGCTAACACTTGTAATACATTTCTAAGAGCAAAATTATAATTTTGACTAAAATCAATAAAATTGATTATTTTCTATCACATATGTGTATTTAGTGTCTGTGATACATCCTTTAAGTTAATGATAATGATAATTCATATTTTCAAGAGTTAAAAATTTAAGACATGAATAATCATTATTAACTCATAAAATGCTTCCGACCATAGGATCATCATGAGGATGGTGATTGATTCAGAAGGTTGGTGTACAATCGCTTCTCTTTAGTAGATGAGTCTTGAGTCTATGGTGTGGAGATACCAAAGTGAGAGTATAGATACTCGTTAGAGAACGAGGGCACTGAGCGTGACCACCTCGAGTAATCATTAGGAAGTCTACCTTCTCATCAATGACTGACTCGATGCTGTAGTGGTGTGTCTGGTTCTTTGATCTGAGGTGCATCGATAGTTCACCTTGAGGGTGTTATAGTTTGACTATACCATAACTCGGTCTCCTAGCCATATGAAATCCTGAGGTGTATGTTGGCTATAGCATGTTCATTGTAGGAACTGGATCGCATCAAGATGGAATCTATCTACCTTGGTGGTAGAGGAGCAGCCCTATGATGATCATGAGAATCAAGTTCAGAAGCCTATGGCCATAGCAGAGTGAAATAATAGAAAGAGTTTCTATTTAGATTTTCACATCGGACTTGAATCGAATGATTACATCATATGATAGAGACTAGGGTTTGACGAGTTCACCTTAACCCTAATCTGATCGAAGGTCAAGATAGAAGAACTTAATCATATAGATAGCTGCACTAAGAGGTTCGCATTCAGCTCTGATGGATTGCCACCATATACTGCTAGGTATCACTGATGGATTTTGGAAGCAATTAGAATGATTTAGATAATCGATCATTCTAGTTGTTTGAATCAAAAGAATTCTGATCCATCAAAAGAAGTTTCGATGATCTCGATGATAGAGATCATGATATATCCTATTACCATACAGAACTGAACCTAACTGGATCACACAAACAAGGGTTTGAATCTGGTGATCATCAATTGAACTAATCCAGTTCAATTGATCTGAATGAGATTCAATTAGGTTCAAAAAAATTATGCTAGCACTCGATTGAACCTAACGTTCTTCTTTTACTATCATAAATAGTTGTCCTTACTGAGCCAAAGAAGTTTATGCTCAATCAGAGGCCTTCACTTGGTCTGACTGGAGCCTATCCAGGTCAGAAAAGGGTTGTCTTATTTTGTAAGATAATACCTGTCATTTTTGGTCATCTGTCATTTTTCGTCCTTTGACTTTGGTCAAAAGTTGACCTTTGATTGGTCAAATATTGACCATTGATACTTTGACTTCTATCCACATGTCATGCACCTATTGGAGAGCTGATGGGGGCCTGTCCCCCTGTCATAACCTAGCAAGGAGGAGGGCGCATGCCACCTTTGGCGTGAGCCCAAGCTGGAGGCACCCAAGAGTTTCTATTAGATAGGGACTCCATCTCCTTTTTGGATTCCGATTAGAGTTCTCCTAAGAACCAAGTTTGACTGATCTTGGGCACCATCTAAGGAGAAATCCAAGGGACTCTATTTTCACCAATCAGATTTAGATCTGATTTCACAAAGGATTGTGATTGGTTGGGAAGAAGAGGAGTTGGATCACAGATAGTCTATAAATAAGATCCTGCGCCCAACTCAAATTGCATTAGAAAAGGAATTGAAAATTTCCACGCCCAAGGCTGCCTCTCCTCTCCTCCTCCATGCCAAAGCATCTTCTCCCTCTCCTCTCCACGTCCAAAAGTATTTTGGGTTCTTGGTTGGTGCAATCCAGATGAGAAAAAGGCGACTGAAAGCTAGAAGGCTGCGCTGCTGCAAAGGATAACTGCTGATCTTCGAAAGATATTTTGAAGATCCTCCAGATCTAATTTTTGGAGATGTGATAGAGAAGAAGAGGATCTCTAGATCTAGCTTAAGTGGATATCGGTAGAGGCCAAGCACTTGCGTGGCTAGATGTAGAACCTTCCGCTGCTTACAGGATCATCAATGGATAATAGGATTACCTTACATCAAGGTAAATTAAATTAAATTTAATTTATTTAAATTTTATTTTTATTATTAGAATAATAAGATCAAATCTGAATATCCCAGATCTAATTAGAATCAAATTTTTTTTTTTGAAATATATCTCTTGATCCGATCAGATCTGAATGAACCTGGTCTGAAAAATCAGGATTCTCCATCAACTGGTATCAGAGCCAAGATTCTAAAAGTATTTAGATAGGATTTTAAATTTATTCTAATTAAAAAATAAGTAATTTCAGATATCACATGAGATGTGATCAGATCTAAAATCAGAAAAAATTAAAATTAAATGATTTGGATCTAAGATTAGAAAATATGCATGACTAGTTCTAAAATAGAATAGTTCTATAGAATAGTCTTGCATGTTTATAATTTAATCTGATTAAATCATATTTTAGATCTATTTATTTACTATTTTTTGATATTATAATTATTATAATAACATCTAAAAAATAGTAAATAAAAATTATTTAATTTTAAATATCATATGAGATATGATTGATGCATGTCTAGACTAGTTGTAGAATAGTTCTACATAGTTGTCTAGATTAGAGTTTATTTTGATAAGATTAATTTAAATCTAATTTTTTTAGATTATTATGAGATAATTTAGATCTGAAAATATGCATGATTCGATACATGAGATGTATGCAAAATATGCCATGATTAGATCTAATTTGTATATGAGATATATGATATAGATCTAAAACTATTTTTTAGTATTACATGTTCCTGATTAAGGCGTTCCTCTTGGCCGTCCGATCATAAGAATGAAGAAGGGTTTAAAGATCCTCTCCTCTCATCCGATGGGGTGTTCTTATGACATGTAGGGGTGCTGCACGTTCGTCCTTAATCAGAAATCCAAAACTTACTTTCTGCAAAATCCTAGATCCTGAAACCCTAGGATTTATTGTGCATATTTTATTTATGAACCCTACTTAATTAAGAATTAAGATTATGAAATATTAATTAGGTCTAAAATTGAGAATTTTAGATCTAAGACATATTCATAATACTGGGTTCGGGCTTGGGTAGCTCAATTAGGTCTAAGCGGTTGATCAAACCGAATCAAGAGTTGGTTAGATGGGATCAACAATGCTTAAATTGACCAGCCTAATAGGATTAAGTCTGGGTCAAGATCGAGTCACGATCAAGCAAGACCTAATTAGGCTCAGAGGTTAGAGTCTGGATTGTAGGCTAACCCAATTGGTTCTGGCTCAACAATTTGGTGTCTAAGGTAAGTTTGGCACATACGACTGACTGATTTTTAATTGAGAGCTACTCGACCTGAATGCATTCTTGTACGAGTTAATGGCATATTCCCTTCCACCGATCTCACTTACCTGACCATATCTGTTGACACAGTTCTGATTTGAGGTGGTCAATAATCCGAGCTAACCCATGCCACTAGGTTAGTCATAATTGTTATGACTATGATAAGTCTAGTTTAATGAGACCTGAATCAATTCTCCCTAAGAAAAGATTAAGTCTGAGGTCTTCCACCATTGTAGATGTGCGGGCCCTTTTCGGGGTTGATTGTTCTCGGCTGGATACAGTGGCTCAGTTGCACCGAAAAGATGCAACCATGTCTATTAGGCATTGGATGCTATGGGCTGGAGGATGAGTTGGGCTCAATATTTTGGATACGGTGAGAGACTCAATTAGAAATTCAGTCTGTGCAAATGGTGGGTCTGACTTAACTAAGGAGTGGATCAATATTTTGGATACGGTGAGATTCATGAATTAGAGATCAAGTTTGGGTGCACCATGATTAGAGAATCATTGAACAAGAGTTGTTCACTCATTGGCTAACCCATCACCAATAACTGTTAGGTGAGGTGATGAGTCAGTTGGTGAGACCGCACCACCCACTAGAAATCATTAATCGTGGAGATTTTCGCATCTCTACAGAGGGAGTGTAGGGATCCGAGAAAATAGTGGAGAGCTAATTTATTTAAAAATAAAATTTTTAAATAAATTGGTCAAGTCATAATTATACAGTATCTAACTAGAATCTTTGACTCTCTATAGGAAAATGTCTGCGTCCAACCCATTAGCACGTATTCTGGACACACATAGACTGACCGGACCTAATTATAAAGATTGGCTCAGGAACTACAAAATTATTTTGGATTTTGAGAAGTTAACACATGTATTGGACCAGGACCCTCCCACCTTACCAGCCCGTCCATCCATTGAACAGAGAGCATCTCTAAAAAAATGGATAGACGAAGATAATAAGGCCAGATATTACATGTTGGGCTCGATGTCTGATGAGCTCCAGTGCCAACATGAAGATATCGAAACTGCTCGCCAAATGTTGGCTCACCTGTAGGAGATGTTTGGTGAACAGAGTCGCGCAGCCAAGTATCAAGTCACGAAATGACTTTTTAAGGCTAAGATGCATGATGGGCAGTCAGTCCAAGATCACTGTCTGATGATGATCAAGGACTATGGAAGAGCTTGAGAAGCTCGGTGTGAAGTTAGACTTGGATCTGTAGAACGATATTATTCTGCAATCCTTGACTGATGCATATGGGCAATTCATCATGAATTACCACATGCATAAACTTCAAAATTTCTTGGCCGAATTAATGAATATGCTGGTCACCGCTGAGCTTTCTATGAAAGGTTCTAAAGGCTCAGTTCTTGCTATGGAATGGACTTCTTCCAAAAAGAAAGTCTTATGGAAAGAAAAAAAAGTCTACGAAAAAGCAAAAGATGGAAGGAAGGAAAGAAGAAGAAGGCAGAGCCGAAGAATGAAAGCCACTGCCAAAGAAAAGTATTTTTCCATTGCAACAGCGACGACCACTGGAAGCGGAACTGCCCTACTTACCTGGCCACCCTGAAGAACAAGAAGGAAGGTCCTTCTGGAGGTATGCTCGTTATTGAGTCTAACCTTACGGTTTCTTCTGCATCCAGTTGGGTGCTTGACTCTGGTTCTAGTGCTCATCTGTGCACTTCCTATGCAGGATCTTGAGGATAGCAGGAGGCTGAGGGATGGAGACATGATCCTACGCATCGATAATGGAGCAAGAGTTGCTACAGTGGTGGTGGAAACATACCCTCTTCGATTACCATCTGTTTAGACTTAGTTTTGAAAGACTGTTATTATGTGCCTGCAGCTAGCAGGAATTTGATTTCTATTTCATGCTTAGCACTAGAAGGCTATGTGATTACCTTCTTTAAGGACCATTGTAACATTCTTTATGAAAGAAATAAAATTGCAAATGGTTTTCTTATTAATAATCTTTATCAGCTACATATTGATGTACCTGTTCTAACTATCGAGCAAAACGTGAATGCCAAATGACCTAGGGATAGTCCAAATGATAGATATCTATGGCACCTAAGATTAGGTCATATAGCAGAAGATAGGATCAACAAATTGGAGAAAAATGGGCTATTGAGTCCATTGACTTTTGAGTCATATCCAACTTGTGAATCTTGTCTCTCAAGGCAAAATGACTAAACTTCTTTTGTAGGACAGGACATGGGAAGAGGGCCACAGATCTCCTTGCCCTAGTACATACTGATGTGTGCGGCCCATTTGATGTGCCGGCTAGAGGCAATTTTATCTACTTCATTACCTTTACCGATGATCTATCTAGGTATGGATATGTGTATCTTATGAGACACAAGTCTGAAGCTTTTGAAAAGTTCAAAGAATTCAGACATGAAGTAGAAAAATAAACTAGAAAATCCATTAAGGTTCTTCGATCAGATCGAGGAGGTGAATACCTTAGCCAAAAATTTCTAGACTATCTCAAGAAAAATGGCATAGTCTCTCAATGGACTCCACCAGGAACACCTCAACTCAACGAGATTTCAGAATGGAGAAATCGGATCCTATTGGATATGGTCCGATCCATGATGAGCTTCACAGACCTTCCTGATTTTTTTTTGGGACACTCATTGTTAACTTCAATTTATCTACTGAATAGGGTTTTCCTCTAAAGACCGTTCCTACCACACCGTATGAGATATGGCACGGTAAGAAACCAAGTCTGAGTCATCTCAAAATTTGGGGTTGTCCGGCTCATGTCAAAAGACAACAAGCGGACAAGTTAGAGTTTAGGTCCTTCAGAGCTCGATTCATAGGATATCCTAAAGAGTCATTAGGATACTATTTCTACATTCCAGAAGATCACAATGTGATTGTGAGTCGACATGCCATCTTTCTTGAAAAATAGTTTATTCAAGATAGCGGCATTGGAAAGCAGATTAAGCTTGATGAGAAAGTCTCACAAGTACAACGAGCTAAGGACCAATTGGAACCAAATCAGGTTGAGCCAATAAGAACACTACCTCCTCCACCTCGTAGATCGAAAAGAGTTTTCCATCCCCCTGAAAGATACTTAGGTATTATTTCAGAGAAAGTAGAGAAAATATTTCTCATAGGTAATGGTGCTCATGGTGATGATCCCAAAATCTACGAGGCGATATCAGATATCGACTCCAAAAAATGGCTAGAGGCAATACAGTCAGAAATTGACTCGATGCACTCAAACCAAGTCTGGACCTTGGTAGATCCACCAGAAGGTATAGTACCTATTGGTGTAAATGGATCTTCAAGAGAAAGATTGGTGCAGATGGAAATGTGGAGACATTCAAGGCTAGACTAGTGGCAAAAGGTTATAGTCAACGCGAAGGCATTGACTATCAGGATACCTTTTTTCTCAGTGGCTATGCTAAAATCCATCCGCACATTGCTTGCCGTTGCAGCCTATTTCGATTATGAAATATGGCAAATGGACGTGAAAATGGCATTCTTAAATGGATATCTTGAGGAAGATATCTATATGGAACAGCCGCTAGGTTTCACATCCAGTGATACTGATCACAAGGTTTGCAAGCTGCAAAGGTCCATATATGGACTTAAGCAAGCATCTTGGAGCTGGAACACTTATTTCAATGATGTGATCAAAATATTTTGATTTCATCAAAAATGAAGAGGAATCGTGTGTCTTCAAAAAGATCAGTAGGAGCGCTATTGTCTTCCTCGTATTGTACGTGGATGACATCCTCCTTATTGGGAAATGATATTCCCATGATGACGACAGTCAAAATTATGGTTGTCCAAGAAATTCTCCATGAAAGACCTAGGTGAAGCATCCTTTATTCTAGGAATTAAGGTCTATAGGGATAGACCGAATAGGATGCTAGGACTTTCACAGAAGATGTACATAGAGGAAGTACTAAAGAGGTTTAGTATGGAAAACTCTAAGAGGGGATTAATACCCTTCAGACATGGTATTCATCTTTCTAAGAAGATGTGCCCTAGCACACCTGAGGAAATAGAACACATGAGCAAGATCCCTTATGCTTCTGCAATAGGGAGCCTCATGTATGCCATGCTATGTACACGATCTGATATAGCCCATGCTGTGAGTGTCACAAGCAGATATCAGTCAAATCCAGGTGAAGAACACTGGACTTCTATGAAATGTATCCTTAAGTACTTGAGAAGAACTAAGGATATGATGTTGGTCTTTGGTAACGGAGAACTCCAAGTCCTAGGGATACACAGACTCGGATTTCATGTCCGATATAGATGATCGAAAGTCGACATCTGGAGAGTCTGTTTGTGTGCAATGGTGGTGCTGTCAGCTGAAAGAGTTTCAAGCAAACCATGATAGCAGATTCCACCATGGAAGCAGAATATATCGCTGCATCAGAGGCTGCGAAGGAAGCATTCTGGTACAAGAAGTTTGCTGCAGAAATTCAGAGTAATGCCATCAGATGCCATTCCTCTATACTGCGACAAACAATGGCGCCATAGCCCTTGCTAAGGAGCCGAGGTCTCATCAAAAAATCCAAGCACATTGAGCGGCGATACCACCTCATCCACGATTACCTCGAGAAGGGTTACGTCGAGGTCAAGAGAGTCAACTCCATAGATAATGTGGCAGATCCACTTACAAAGCCATTGGGCCAAGCAGAAGATCGAAGCCCACCTTGAGAAGATGGGACTTAGACTTGTAGCCAATTGGCTTTAGGATAAGTGGGAGATTGTTAGATATATGTGCCCTAGAAGCCAGAATTGGCTGACACTTGTAATACACTTCTAGGGGCAAAATTATAATTTTGACTATAATCAATAAAATGGGTTATTTTCTATCACATATGTGTATTTAGTGTCTGTGATACATCCTTTGAGTTAATGGTAATGATAATTCATATTTTTCAAGAGTTGAAAATTTAAGACATGAATAATCATTATTAACTCATAAAATGCTTCCGACCATAGGATCATCACGAGGATGGTGATTGATCCGGAAGGTTGGTGTACAATCGCTTCTCTTTAGTAGATGAGTCTTGAGTCTATGGTGTGGAGACACCGAGCGAGAGTACAGGTACTCGTTAGAGAATGAGGGCACTGAGCGTGACCACCTCGAGTAGTCATTAGGAAGTCTACCTTCTTGTCAATGACTGACTCGATGCTGTAGTAGTGTGTCTGGTTCTTTGACCTAAGATGCATCGACAGTTTACCTTGAGGGTGTTATAGTTTGACTACACCATAACTCAGTCTCCTAGCCATATGGAACCTTGAGGTGTATGTTGGCTATAGCATGTTCATTGTAGGAACTAGGATTCGCATCAAGATGGAATCTATCTACCTCGGTGGTAGAGGAGCAGCCCTATGATGATCATGAGAATCAAGTCCAGAAGCCCATGGCCATGGCAGAGTGAAATAATAGAAAGAGTTTCTATTTAGATTTTCACATCGGACTTGAATCGAATGATTACATCATATGACAGAGACTAGGGTTTGACGAGTTCACCTTAACCCTAATCTGATCGGGGCTCAAGATAGAAGAACTTAATCACACAGGTAGCTACACCAAGAGGTTCGCATTTAGCTCTGATGGGTTGCCACCATATACTGCTAGGTGTCACTGGTGGATTTTGGAAGCAATTAGAATGATTTAGATGATCGATCATTCTAGCTGTTCGAATCAGAAGAGTTTTGATCCATCGAAAAAAAGTTTCGATGATGTCGATGATAGAGATCATGACATATCCCATTACCATACAGAACTGAACCTAACTAGATCACACAAACAAGGGTTTGAATCTGGTGATCATCAATTGAACTAATCTAGTTTAATTGATCTGAATGAGATTCAATTAGGTTCAAAAAAATCATGCTAGCACTCGATTGAACCTAACGTTCTTTTTTTACTATCATAAATAGTTGTCCTTACTGAGCCAAAGGAGTTTGTGCTCAATCAGAGGCCTTCACTTGATCTGACTGGAGCCTGTCCTGGTCAGAAAAGAGTTGTCTTATTTTGTAAGATAATACCTGCCATTTTTGGTCACCTGCCATTTCTCGTCCTTTGACTTTGGTCAAAAGTTGATCTTTGACTGGTCAAATATTGACCATTGACACTTTGACTTCTGTCCATGTGTCATACACCTATTGAAGAGCTGGTGGGGGCCTATCCCTCTATCAGAACCTAGCAAGAAGGAGGGCGCACACCACCCTTGGCATGAGCCCAAGCTGGAGGCGCCCAGGAGTCCCTGTTGGACAGGGACTCCATCTCCTTTTTAGATTTCGATTAGAGTTCTCCTAAGAACCAAATTTGATTGGTCTTAGGCACCATCTAAGGAAAGAATCCAAGGGACTCTATTTCCACCAATCAGATTTAGATCTGATTTCACAAAGGATTGTGATTGGTTGGGAAGAAGAGGAGTTGGATCACAGATAGTCTATAAATAAGACCCTACGCCCAACTCAAATTGCATTGGAAAAGGAATTGAAAATTCCCACGCCCAAGGCTACCTCTCCTCTCCTCCTGCATGCCAAAGCATCTTCTCCCTCTCCTCTCCATGTCCAAAAGTATTTTGAGTTCTTGGTTGGTGCAATCCAGATGAGAGAAAGGCGACTGAAAGCTAGAAGGCTGTGCTGTTGCAAAGGACAACTGCTAATCTTCGAAAGGTATTTTGAAGATCCTCCAGATCAGATCTAAATCTGATTTTTGGAAATGTGATAGAGAAGAAGAGGATTTTTAGATCCAGTTCGAGTAGATATCGGTATAGGCTAGGCACTTGTGTGACTAGATCCAGAACCTTTCGCTACTTACAGGATCATCAACGGATAATAGGATTATCCTACATCAAGATAAATTAAATTAAATTTAATTTATTTAAATTTTATTTTTATTATTAGAATAATAAGGATCAGATCTGAAATATCCTAGATCTGATTAGAATCAAAGAGAAAAATTTTTGAAATATATCTCTTGATCCGATCAGATCTGAACGAATCTGGTCCGAAAAATCAGAATTTTTCTTCACTACCAAGGTAGATAGATTTTCTATTGGTGCAATCCAATTCTTACAATAAACATGCTATAGCCAACATACACATTAGGATTTTGAATAATTAGGAGATCAAGTTATGGTGTAGTCAAACTATAACACCTTTAAGATGAATTGCTGATGCACCTCAGGTCAAAGAACCAGATACACCACTGCATCATCAAACCAGTCATCAACGAGAAGATAGACTCCCTTATGACTGCTCAAGATGGTCATGCTCAATGCTCTCATTTTCTAATGAGTATCTATACTCTCGCTTCGGTATCTCTATACTGTAGACTCAAGACTTATTTATCCTAAAAAATTGATCGTATACCAACCTTCTGGATCGATTATCATTCTTATGATGATCCTACAGTCAAGAGCAATTTATGAGTTAATTATGAAAATTCATGTCTTAAATTTTTAACTCTTGAAAATATGAATGATCATTATTATTAACTCAAAGAATCTATCACAGATACTTTAAAAATATACTGTGATAGAAAAATAATTCTTTTATTAATTTATATTCAAAATTATAAAATTATCCTTAGAAGTGTATTATAAATGTTAGTCAATCTGACTTCTAGGGTACACATCTAATAAACTTCAACTTAACCTAAAGCTAATTGACTACAAATATAAGTCCTATCTTCTCCAGGTGGGCTTCGATCTTCTATTATCCCAATGATTTTGTTAGTGGGTCAGCCGTCTTATCTGCAGTGTCGACTCTCTTGACCTCAACACAATCCTTCTCGAGGTAATCGTAGATGAGGTGGAATCATCGCTCGATGTGCTTGAATTTCTGGTGAGACCTTGGCTCCTTAGCAAGGGCTATGCTGTCATTATTATTGCAATACAGAGGGATAGCATTCGATGGAAACACTCTGAGCTTTATGGTGAATTTTTATATCAGAATGCCTTCTTTGCAGCTTTTGACGCATTGATATATTTTGCTTCCATGGTGGAGTCTGCTATCACTATCTGCTTGAAACTCTTCCAGCTAACAGTACCACCATTGCACACAAATAGACTTCTAGATGTCGACTTTTGATTATCTATATCGGACATAAAATTCTAGTCTATATATCCCTAGACCTGGAGTTCTTCATTACCAAAGACTAGAAACATATTCTTAGTCCTTCTTAAGTACTTAAGGATATATTTCATAGAAGTCCAGTGCCCTTTGTCTGAATTCAACTGATATTTGTTCGTGACACTCACAGCATGGGCGATATCAGGTCGTGTACGTAGCATAACATACATAAGACTCCCTATTATCGAAGCATAAGGGGTCTTGCTCATGCGTTCAATCTTCTCAGGTATGCTAGGGCACATCTTCTTGGAGAGATGAATGCCATGTCTAAAGGGTACTAGACCCCTTTTGAAACTTTTCATGCTAAACCTCTTTAGCACCTTCTCTATATATATCTTCAATGAAAGTGCTAGCATCCTATTCGGTCTATCCTATAGACCTTAATTTTCAAAATAAAGGATGCTTCTCCTAGATCTTTCATAGATAATTTTTTAGACAACCACATTTTGATCATGGTCAACATAAAAATATCATTTTCAATAAGGAGGATGTCATCCATGTATAGTACGAGGAAGACAATAATGCTCCTACCGATCTTTTTGAATACATACGGCTCCTCCTCATTCTTGATGAAACTAAATAATTTGATCACATCATTGAAATGAGCATTCCAGCTCTGAGCTACTTGCTTAAGTCCATATATGGACCTTTGCAGCTTGCATACCTTGTGATCACCATCACTGGATGTGAAACCAAGTGACTATTCTATATAAATATCTTTCTCAAGATATCTATTTAAGAACATCATTTTCACATCCATCTATCATATTTTATAATCAAAATAGGCTGCAATAGCAAGTAATGTTCGGATGGATTTAAGCATGGCTACTAGCGATAAGGTATCCTGATAGTCAATGCCTTTGCGCTGACTATATCCTTTCGCTATAAGCCTAGCTTTGAATGTCTTTACATTTTCATCAGTACCTATCTTTCTCTTGCGGATCTATTTACACCCAATAGGTACTATACCTTCAGGTAGATCTATCAAGGTTCAGACATGGTTCGAGTGCATTGAATCAATCTCTGACTTCATTGCCTCTAACTATTTTTCGAAGTCGATATCTGATATCGTCTCATCATAGATTTTGGGATCATCACCATGAACCTCATTTTCTATGAGGAATATTTTCTTAACATCCTCTAAAATAGTACCTAAGTACCTTTCAGAAAGACTAAAAATTCTATTTGACCTATGAGGTGGAAGAACTTGTGTTTGAATTGGCTCAATCTGATTAGGTTCCATAGGTTTCTTAGCTCGTTGCTCTTAGAAGACTTTCTCCTCGAACCTGATCTATCTTCTAATTCTACTATCTTGAATAAATTATTTTTCAAAAAAGATGATATGTCGACTCACAATCATATTATGATCTTCTGAAAGATAGAAGTAATATCCTAATGACTCTTTAAGATATCCTATGAACTAAGCTCTAAAGGATCTAGATTCTAACTTGTCCGTCTGCTGTCTTTTGACATGGACCGGATAATCTCAAATTCTGAGGTGACTCAGACTTGATTTCTTACCATGCCATAACTCATATGGTGTGGCAGAAATGATTTCAGAAGAAAATCTATTTAGTAAATGTATTGTGGTCATTAGACTATGTCCCCAAAGAAATTCAAGAAGATCCATGAAGCTAATCATGGATCGTACCATATCTAATAGGATCCAATTTTTTCGTTCTAAAATCTCGTTGAGTTAAGGCATTTCAGATGGAGTCCATTATAAGACTATGCCATTATCTCTGAGATAGTCTAGAAATTTCTGACTAAGATATTCATTTTCTCGATCTGATCGAAGAATCTTAATAAATTTTTCTATTTATTTTTCTATTTCAAGTCTGAATTCTTTGAACTTTTTAAAGGCTTCAAACTTATATCGCATCAAATACACATATCCATACCAAGATAAATCATCAGTAAAGATGATAAAGTAGATATAATTACCTCTGACCGATATATCAAATGGGCCACACACATCTACGTGTACCAAGGCAAGTAGGTTTGTGATCCTTTTCTCATGTCCTACAAAAGAAAGCTTGGTTATTTTGCCATGAAGGCATGATTCATAAATAAGATATGAGTTAAAAGTTAATAAACTCAATAGCCCAGATTTCTCTAATTTGTTAATCCTATCTTCAGCTGTATGACCTAGCCTAAGGTGCCACAGATATCTATCGTTTAGACTATCCCTTGGTCATTTTGATCCTATGATATTCATATTATGCTCAATATTAAAAATAGAAACATCAATATATAACTGATAGAGACCATTTATTAGAAAACCACTTGCAATTTTATTTCTTTCAAAAAGAATATTATAACGGTCCTTAAGAAAACTAATTATATAGCCTTCCTATGCTAAACATGAAATAGAAATCAAATTTTTGCTGACTGTAGGCACATAAAAATAGTCCCTAAGTACTAAATCTAATCCTGATGGTAGTTGAAGAGGATAGATTTCCATAGCTATAGCAGCAACTCTTCCTCTATTTTTGACATGTAGGATCATCTCACCATTTCTCAGCCTTCTCCTTAAGATCCTACATAGAAGTGCATAAATAAGCACTAGAACCAGAGTCAAGCATCCAACTGGATGTAGAAGAAATTGTTAGATTAGATTTAATTATGAGCATACCTTCAGAAGGATCTGCCTCCTTCTTGTTCTTCAAGCTGGCCAGGTTAGAGGACAGTTTCACTTTTAGTGGCCGTCTGTATTACAATGAAAATATTTTCTCTTATCAGCAGCCTTCTTCTTTAGCTCTACTTTCCTCTTGTCCCCTCTATCTATCTTTTGCTTCTTCGCAGACTTCTTCTTCTTTTCAAAAGACTTTCTTTTAGAGGAAGTCCGCTTCATAGCAAGCACCGAACTCTTTGAATGTTTTAAAAAAGCTCAGCAGTAACCAGCATGTTCATCAATTTTGCTAAGGTACTTGCAGCTTATGCATATAGAAGTTTATGATGAACTATCCATATGCACTAGTCACGGACTGTAAGATTACATCAATTTGCAAGTCCCTATCTAGCTTGACATCGAGCTTCTTAAGCTCTTTTAAGTCCTTGATCATCATCAAATAATGATCTTGGACCGACTGTCCATCACGCATTTAAGCCTTAAAAAATCTTCTAATGACTTGATACTTGGCTGTGCGACTCTTCTCATCAAACAATTCTTGTAGGTGAGCCAATATTTAGTAAGCAGTCTTGATGTCTTCATGTTGGCGTTGAAGCTCATCAGACATTGAGCCCAACATGTAGTATCTAGCTTTATTATCTTCGTCCATCCACTTTTTCAGAAATGCTCTCTGTTCAATGGATGGACAGGCTGGTAAGATGGAAGGATCCTGATCTAATACATAAGTCAGCTTTTCAAAATTTAAAATAATTTTATAGCTCCAAAGTCAATCCTTATAATTAGGTCCTATCAGTTTATCGATGTCTAGGAGATGGGCTAGTGGGTTGGATGCAGACATTTTTTTTATAGAGAGTCAAAATTTTTAGTTAGATTTTGTAATTAGACTTGATCAATTTATTTAAAAATTTTATTTTTAAATAAATTAGATTTTCACTATTTTCTTAGATCCTTATACTTTTTTGATAGAGATGTGAAAATATCTATGATCAATTGATTTCTAGTAGATGGTACGATTCTATCGACTGGCTCACCACCTCACCTAATAGTTATTGATGATGGATCAATCGATGAGTGGACAACTCTTGTCCAATGATTCTCTAATCATGGTGCATCCAAATCTGATCTCTAATTCATGAAGCTCATCATGCCCAGAATATTGCTTCACTCCTTAGTTAAGTCAGACCTATCATTTTCATGAATTGGATTCTTGATTGGATCCTTCACCATATCCAAAATATTGAGCCCAACCTATCCTCTAACCTGTAGCATCCAATGCTTAATACACATAGTTGCATCTTTTCGGTGTAACTGAACTACTGTAACCAGCCGAAAATAATCAACCTCGGAAAGGACCCGCACGTCTACAATGGTGAAAGACCTATGACTTAATATTTTCTTAGAAAAATTTGATTTAGATCTCTTTAAACTTTACTTGACTTAGTCATAACAATTATGACTAACCTAGTGGCATGGATTAGCTTGAATTGTTAGCTACATCAAATCAGAATTGGATCGATATAAATGGCTAGATAAGTGAGACCGATGGAAGGGATATGCCATTAACTTAACAAGAACGTATTCAGATCGAGTGGCTCTCAATTAAAATCAGTTGATCGTATCTGTCAGACTTACCTTAGGCACCAAATTATCAAACCAGAATCAATCAGGTTAGCCTACAATCTAAGCTCCAACGGTGAAGCCAAATTAGATCTTGACTTGGTGAACCACATGTAAATATGAGTTGACCTTGACCCAGACTTAATCCTATTGGGCTGATCAATTCTATTGAAATCTGGTGCCTCAAGATTTGATCCATGATAAGCCAAGAACGAGATTCAGGAGCGATGAAAAAGATCAGCTAACATACAGTCGAGCTGGCTCGAGATGGATTTGAGTGAGCTCTCTCAGGCAGACAGAAAGCACAGCTCGAGTGAAATGTCGTCAAGCCAGCTCGGCTTCTGATGGAGTTGGCTCGATGGAGGCGAATAGCATGATGGCGAATAGCACACGGGCATGTGAGTGAAAGTCTTTTCATGAGGTCTATGGCCCCTAACTGATAGACTAGGTTTATTCATGGGGTCTATGGAGCATTGTGCTATCCAATGGGTAGAAGAGCATGCGAGAGCTGATCAGATGGCTATTGAAATGATTAGGGCTTATAAGAAAATCTGACGACCTAAGGAGTCAGAAAGTCTTAGAAAAATCTCTTAGATGGTGTAGAGATAAGGCAGGGATTGCTAGAGTACTGTAGTAGCATCTTCTTGGAGGCACAGAGATTGAGAGAGGTTGGGCAGTACAGCAGTCGAAGAGGATATCTCAATAGAGAGTACCAGGAGCTTCTCAGAGAGACCAGGAGTATGTCTCAGGAAGAGCCAGGGGTCTCAAGATGTGCCAAGAGAATCAAGAAAGTTAGGAGTATCCTGAAATGGTGGGGTTGCCTAGGGACAAAGGCTAGGAATTTATGTAGAGACTGAGAGGATCATAGAGTGTCCAGGAATATCGAGGACCTTAGATTGATAGATATATGAGGAAAATCTTTTTGGAATATCTATGAGAGCATTGTATGGATGAGTGCTTTTGGATTCAGAGAGAGAGTTGATGAGTTGAGATTGTATCTTTTCTATTGTTTTTTCTCAATAGTGAAGCATTGCATGTCCCATGGATGTAGGTACTTGAGCTGAACCACATATATGGTTGTGTTTGTTTGACTTATTTTACCTTTCAATAGCAACATGTGGTGCCATATCTCCTATAAGTGATCTTGGGCGGGTGATCCATGTTTCGCAGTTGATGGATCTGCCCTAATGGTGGTATCAGTGCCAGGAGGAGTCAGGTTGTTCCAAGAGTTGCTGCGGTGGTGATCAAGTTAGAAGAAGGGCACAATCAAGGTGGATGCTCTCATGTGCAAGAAGAAGCCAGATGAGTATGAGGTGGAGCTCTAGGTGGAGATGGATCGGACATGAGACTCAGTTTGGGATCGAGCAGCCTAGCTCGACTTTCATATTTGCCGATCCATGAACAGCAAGCAATAGCCCTAGAACATGGGGGCAGTATTATATAGAAAGCTCTCAGATTTGAGATGGAGCTGAATATCGAGTCAAGATGAAGAATGTTGAAATCTGGCACCTCGAGATTCGATCTACGATAAGTCAAGAACGAGATTCAGGAGCCATGAGAAAGATCAGCCAACATATAGTCAAGCTGGCTCGAATATGCAGTCGAGCCAGCTCGGGGTGAGATCGAGCTGGCTCGAGATGGATTCGAGCCAGCTCTCTTAGACAGACAGAAAGTAGTGCTTGGGTGAAATGTTATCGAGCCAGCTCGGCTTCTGATGGAGCTGGCTCAATGGAGGTGAACAGCACGATAGTGAACAACTCATGGGCATGTGAGTGAAAGTTTTTTCACAGGGTTTATAGCTCGTAACTCATAGACTAGGTCTATTCATGGGGTCTATGGAGCTGTTGTGCTATCCAACGTCCAAGAGAGCATACGGGAATTGATTGGATGGCTATTGGAATGATTAGGACTTATAAGAAGGCTTGACGACCTAAGGAGTCAGAGAGCCTTAGGATAACCTCTTAGGTGGCATAGAGATAAGATAGGGAGCATTAAAGTGCTGCAGTAGCACCTTCCTAAAGGCACGAAAGCTGAGAGAGGCTCGACGGTGTAGTAGCCGAGGAGAGTATCTTAGCAGAGAGTGCCAGAAGCTTCTTAGAGAAACTAGGAGCAAGTATCAGGGAGAGCCAGGGGTCTCAGGACACGCCAAGAGCATCAAGAAAGTTGGGAGTGTCTTGGAATGGTGAGATTGCCTAGGGACAAAGGTTAAGGCTTGATGTAGAGGCTGAAAAAATCATAAAGTATCCAGGAATGTCGAGGACCCTGAACCGATAGATCTATGAGGGGGATCTTCTTGGAATTTCTATGGGAGCATTGTATAGGTGAGTGCTTCTAAATTAAGAGAGAGGATTGATGAGTTGAGATTGTATCTCCTCTATTGTTCTTTCTCGATAGTGAAGCATTGCATGTCCCATGGATGTAGGCACTTGGGCTGAACCATGTATATGATTATATTTGTTTATCTTCTTCTATCTTTCCATAGCAACAGGTGGTGCCATATCCTCTATAGGTGATCTTAGGCGAGTGATCCATGTTCTGCAATTAATGGATCTATCCTAACAAAGTATTGTGAAGAGATGCTTTAAGTGTGATGAAGTCAGGTACGTTAAGTGAGAATGTCTGCTTTGGAAGAAATGCAAGAGAGGAGAAAACTCGGATTCTATCAATTCAGTCATTGCAAGTGAAGAGTCGGATGAGCTCTTGGTGGTCTTGAAGGAGCCTGCGGGGTGTGGTGTATCTGAGATAGTTTCAAACAGATCGATGGAGTATGGAGGATTCGAAGGAGCAGCGATGGTATTTGAGGTGCAGCGGCAAGCTCAACAGTGCAGCATTGAGTGGTTGTCCTTAGAAAACTCAATTATAGAGTCAACTTTTACAGCATCAGGGAGACTTTGATTTTAGATGGAGCATTGAACAGAGGTAGCTTCACAGATAAAGAGAGATGTGACACGAGTTTAGAGCGGAGGAGTGTAGGAGGATCAATATCCTAGCATCAACATCAAAGATGCACAGTTTTAGATAGAGCAACACATACAGAGAGACAAGCAAAGTTCTGAGGAGATCATGTCAGCATATGTAGCAAGTGCCGGCAAAGAATTACTGCAAATTCTTCAAAAAAATCTAGGATAGTTGATGCGGCTGCCAAGCAGAATGGTGCTTACAACTCCAATGATGGTATATAGAAGCAAGCCAAGATCTTCAGTGGTGGAGACGGTCATCCCAAAGGCCTCAAAGGAAGCTCAGCAGCTGAAAAAGAATGATGGTGGCAAGGTGTGCACAAAGAGCTATCAGGGCATGCATTGATAGTAGGTTCATGCAGAAAAATATTACCAGGTATGCCAAGGCTTGGATGCACCAAGATAGAGATTATAGGATTTGTTGTGGTGCTCCCAAGCCTTGGGAGGCCACAGGAGGAGCTAGGGTATTGGCTCCGAGAGACTAGGATAGGTGTGAGTCCTAGGACTAGGACAGGAGTTATTCTAAGTGAAGGCGGCGTGTAGTCCTATATAGACTTGAGGTTCAGATGTGAGGATCTTGAGAAGCTTGGTAGGTGCTCCAGAGATCTAGAACATAATGTAGAGCAAAGAAGCAAAGCCAACAAAAAGAATCAGCCAAAACAAGAGGCTGACACACAGGCGAGCTGGCTCGGATATGCAATCAAGCTGGCTTGGGCTGAGATCGAGCCAGCTCAGAGTGCAATCGAGCTGGCTATCTTAGGCAGATAGAAGATAGGACTTGAGTGAAATGCAGTCGAGCCAGCTTGACTCCTGATAGAGCCGGCTCGACGGTGGCAAATAGAACATACAGGGTTTTTTGTTTGGATTTAGGATAGATTTTTATCCTAGTGTCTTAAGGCCTGGACCAATAAGATCTTAAGGAGGCTAACTCATGTATGGGTTGGGTTTAGATCCAGGAGATGAGAGCATCTGAGACATATGTACATCATGTATTGGATTAGTTTAGAGGAGTTTTTCAACTGGGGTTTGGATTTATTAGAGTTCATGTGGTATAGCAGAAATTCTAGGGTATATAAACTCATGTATTATATCTTTACAATAGAGTGAAATATAATTGAGCTTTTCTTCCTAAAACTCTCTACTCTTCTCTCTTTGGTTCCAACTTTAAGTCCTAGGTGACGGCCATTTACTTTGTTCTTCTTCTCTCCAACAATTGGTATCAGAGAGGTACCAGGATCCAATAAATTTTAAGCACTCTTGATCCCACCTAACCAACTCTTGATTTGGTTTGATCAACTGCTGGACCTAATTGAGCTACCCAAGCCCGAACCCAAATTTATGAAGATATCTTAGATCTAAAAATTCATAATTTTTAGACTTAATTTATTTTATAATCTTAATTCTTAATTAAGGTTGGGTTTAAAAATAGAAATATGCCAAAAAATCTTAGGATTTTGCAGAAAAGTAAGTTTTTCAATTTTTGATTAAGGACAAACATGCAGCACCCCTAGATGCCATAAGAGCACCCTATCGAATGAGAAAAATGGATCTTTAAACCCTTCTTACTCTTATGACCGGACGGTCAAGAAGAATGCCTTAATCAGAAACAATAACTAAACTACAAAAGACTAAGATCTATAACATATATCAAATATAAGATCATAGATCTATTCATGCTTATTTTGTATACATTTTATATATCAAATATTAAATTAGATATGCATGCCTTCAGATCTGATATATCATATATAATATCTAGAAAATAAAATTTTAAATTGATCACATCAAATAAAATCTATTTTTGATAAATCATAGAACTATTCTACAACTAGTCTAGGAATGCATCATTTATATCTCATATAAAAATTTAAAAATTTTATTTTTTATTTTTAGATTTGATTATAATATTTATAACATCAAAAAATAAAAATAAAAAGATCTAAAAAAATATTTTAATTATATCAAAAAGAAAAATTACTCTAGACTACATATAGAATAATTTTACACCTAGTCTAGATATGTATCTCATACAACATTGATATGAATCTATAATTTTTTTTAATTTTTTAATTTTAGATCTAATCACATCTGATATGATATCTAAAATTATTTAATATTAAATTAAAAATAAAAATTAAAAATTAGATCTAAAATAGATATGAAGAACTGCTAACCTGGCTCTAATATCTATTGAAGAAAAATTGGTATTTTTTCACCATAGGATCGTTTAGATCTGATTGGATCTGAAGAAATATTTTAAAATTTTTTTAAAAATCTTAATGAGATCTGAGATATCTTAAATCTGATCCAATAGATCTAATATTAAAACTAAAAATTAAAATTAAATTAGACTTAATTTCATACTTTGTTCGGATAATCTGATTATCCTGCCGATGATTTGCTGAAGCTCGGAGTTCTGGATGTAGCTACGCAAGTGCCTGATCTTTATCAGAGTCCACTCAGGCAAGATCTGGATGCGATCTCCTTCTAGATCTGATTTTTAAAATCAAATCTAGTTATGATTTGTAGAGCCTTCAAAAGATTGATGAAGGCGACGCGCTCATTTCATGAACACGTTGTACATCTTCCTAATCCTTGCACCAACAACTTGTTTCTTCCTCACTGTATTCATCCAACTTTTTAGGCATGGAGAAGGGAGAGAGAGGATTAAAGGGAGGCATGGAAGAGAGGAGGGGTAGTCTTGTGGCATGGTGAATGGGTAGACTTGTCAAACCCTAGGCATAGATAGGATTTAAATAGACCGTCCTACGCCATGCAGTGCCATACAAGTCCGACCAGTCATATTACTCGGATTAATCAGATCTAAATCTAATTGGTGGAGTGATATTGCATGATCCAATCAGATTAGAGTCCCCTTTAATCCTCCATAGATGGTGCCAAGTTTGGATAGGCCCAAACACTTTGGCACCTAAGAGTTTAAAGCCATCATGCAATATCTAGAGTCCCATCTATATGGGACTCCTCCCTTTTCCCCATGTGCACACGCCAACTAGAGGCATGCACACATTCTTGTACATGGAATCCAAGGGGATGTGCGCCCCAAGGAGATGTCCAAAGGGGGCGCATGCCCCGCCCCTTTCTTTCCCGCGTTAAGATATCTCATATCTCGGTAGTGATAGAAAATGGTAGGTGGCGAAAGGAATTAGCAAGTATTATCTTATTTCCATCTAATGGATTAAGATAATCTCTTTTTGACCTGAATAAGCTCCAGTCAAATAAAGACAAACCCATATAGGGTTCTCTAGTGAGTCCGAATCAATTTGGCTCAATCGAAATGAATCGAAAAGACTACAAAAAAAGAAAGTTAGGCTCAATCGTATGCTAGCATGATTTTCTTGAACCTAATTGGATCTAATCCAAATCAATCAAACTGGATTAGCTCAATTGATCACTTTTAGATCCAAATTCTTATTTGTATAATCTAGTTAGGTTTAGCTTCATATGGTAATGAGATATGTCATGATCTCCATCATCGATATCATCGAAATATCTTTCGATGGATCAAAAATTTTTTGATTCATACATTTAAAATAATCGATCATCAAGATCATCCTAATTGCTTTCAAAATCTATCAGTGATACTTAGTAGTATATGATGGCAAGCCATCAGAACTGAAAGTGAATCTCTTGGTGTAGCTACCTGTGTAATTGGATTCTTCTATCTTGAGCTCCGACAGGATTAAGGTTAAGGTGAACTCATCAAACTCAATATCCATCATATGAATTAATCATTCGATTCGAGTCTGATGTGAAAATCTAATAGAAACTCTTTCTATCATCTTCATACTGCCATGGCCATGGGCTTATGGACTCAATCTCATGATCATCGTAGGGCTACTCCTCATCTATCGAGGTAGATAGATTTTCTATTGATGCAATCCAATTTTTATAATGAACATGCTATAGCTAACATATACCTCAGGATTTCAAATGACTTGGAGATCAAGTTATGGTGTAGTCAAACTATAACATCCTCAAGATAAACTATTGATGCATCTCAGATCAAAAAATCATACATACCACTGCAGCATCGAGCCAGTCATCGACGAGAAGGTAGACTCCCTTTTGACTGCTCGAGGTGGTCATGCTCAGTATCTTCATTCTCTAATGAGTACCTGTATTCTCACTCTGGTGTCTCTACACTGTAGACTCAAGACTCATCTATCCTAAGAAAGTGATCGTATACCAATCTTTTGGATCGATCACTATCCTCGTGATGATCCTATGGTCAGGAGCAGTTTATGAGTTAATTATAAAAATTCATGTCTTAAATTTTCAACTCTTGAAAATATGAATTATCATTATCATTAACTTAAAGAATGTATCACAGATACTTTAAATACACACTATGATAAAATAATAATCTTTTATTAAGTTATAATTAAAATTATAAAATTATCTTTAGAAGTGTATTACAAGTGTTAGCCAATCTGGCTTCTCGGGCACACATCTAACAAGGATCCAATACTAAGATGACAAACTTTGATCCAATTTATGTTGGATATTTAGGTTAGGGGTGGCAATTTATGTATATCTAGGTTGGATCAAAAATTTGTTAAATAGGTTGAAAATTCAGACTAGAACCTAACCTATTTAGTAAATAGGTAACCCATTTAATAAGCAACTCAAATAAGGTTAAACAGGTTAAGTGGATTTTTAATGGATTAAATGGATTCAAATGAGTTAAATAGGTTAAGCGGGTTCGATTAAATGGGATATAAATGGGTTAAGAAGATTTTAAATGGATTAAATAGTTCTTAAATAGGTTAGATGGGTCGGGTTATGACCTGACCTAGTTATTAAATGAGTCCATGGAACACAGAACCATCCTGAATCGGACGATTTAGGGCATTCCAATAGTTCTTAAATAGGTTAGATGGGCTGGGTCATGACCTAACCTAGTTATTAAATGAGTCCATGGAACACGGAACTATCCTGAATCAGATGGTTCAGGGCATTCCAAGCTGTCCTGATGGCAAACTAGGATCGTTTGGCCAAGAAAAATAGCACATGGGAGGAGGGAGAGGGAAAGAGAGGAAGAGAGAGAGAAAGAAGGGGAGGGGAGATGGCACGATGCCGTTGGAGGTCGGCGGTAACCCATTGAGGCCGTCGGAGGGCCACGGAGGCCTTCGCAGCTCGGCATCACTCGATAGGATATCTAATTGAGTGAGAAAGAGAGAGAGGAGGGGAGCGACCATATCGAAGGGAGGAGTGGCCAGTGGAGGAGCTGCCAGAGGGCGTCGGATGGTCGCTGTGGCCACTGGATGGCAGAAAATATGTGGATTGAGCCATGGCCATGGAATAGGGGCGACTGTCTTTGTTCACACATCGCCTTTTCTTTTAAATGTAGATGAATAGTGAAGCTGGCAATGAGTTTGCCAGCTTCACTATTTGAGATTTTTTAAGAAAATCAAAAAAACATTGAAGTCGGTAATTAGTTTGCTAGCTTCATTGTTTGAGATTTTTTTAAAAAGCCAAAAAATATAGTGAAGCCGATAATGGATTTTCCGACTTTACTTAAGCGAAGCAGGCAAAGAGTTTGCTGGCTTTACTGTAATCAGGATTTTATAAAAAAATTCTAAAAATAGGGGCAATCATCCTTGTTTCACGCTTGTGGTGCCGAAGGCTGCAATAGTGCTATTCGATGGCCATGGCGGCCAGCCGTAGGCCTTCCGACAGCCTCTCTGGCAACTTCTCCTCCCTCCTTTTCATTTCCTGCCCCCTCTTCTCTATATCTCTCGGTCTCTCGACCAAGGATCACGGATGAAGACGTGCCTTGGTGGCCCTCTAAGCATGCTGGTAGCTTGCCTGTGGCCATCGCCGACGTCTCCTTCAGCCGCACTCTCCCTCCCTCCCACTTCTTCCTTCCTTTCCCTCCCCCTACCCTCTCTCTCTTTTCCTCCCGATTTGCTTCTCTGTGTTGGTTTGTGCTGATCCGATCCAGTACGATTCCATACCACTGGTGGGCCGGCACAGATTTTGGTACCGAATTTGCGAATCTTGTAAATAGATTAAATGGGTTATAGGTCTAAACTTGAACCTTACCTATTTAATAAATGGACCCACATATTAAATGGGTCAAAATGGGTTAAATGGGTCTTAGGTTTAAACTTGAACCCTATCATTTAATAAATGTGTCTAGGGGTTTGACGTATTTATGATCCAAACCCACTTATGTCAAATCCGATTCTACCCGAAGCAGGCTGTCTGTGGGTTGGGTTGATGAGTCGGGTCAAAAATTGCCACCTGTAATTTAGGTTTTAAATCAAAGATATTGCTGAGGTGCTGAACAGGAAAACTACTAGAATTGAGAAACCCTTTTGGCAACTTTCAGCGCTTAACTCGATGCCAAAATAAATTCAACAAGATCAGCTTACAAAGGTAATGCTGTGCAATATCAGATTAAATGGTGGAAATTTCCAGCTGGTGATCCAAGGTCCTAGGTCATATTCCCAATCTTTGTAACTAATCTGATATAAAGAATTATACTTTCTGACCATTTAACTTGGAAAGCATATTGCAGTAATGCATTTGTTTATTTTGAGGTGCTCACCAAATTTTTGAGATTATAATAAGATATGGTTCTTTTTTCTATTATATGTGAATATAGTACATGGCAAGCTAATGTTTGTGCGCACATGACAACAGTACAGACTATACCACTCTCTGTTAGGCTGCAATAAGTTGGTCAAATGAAAAACTTTAAACGAGCGACTCAACAAAATTCTAGTCAGGACATGAAAAAATGAGAGGGAAACTTCGTACGTATAGAAACGGCGAACACTGCGCAAGGAAGTTTTAAGTCAATTTAGTATGTGCATGTGGTTGGTTATGAATGTACCGCATATGCAAGGGAGAATTCTGAGTTCTCTCTGTGGAATTCCAGGCATATCAGTTTCAAATCCTCCAGACTCTTCCAAAGAAGACAATTCAGGAAAGCCTGATGAAGACGAGGTGCATGCTCGAATTATGGCAAAGCTAGATGAACTTGAAAACGAAGAAATTGAAGATGGAAGTCCATCTGGCAGTGATGAAGACGCTGAGGATAGCTTTCAGAGTAATGTTGATGACGACAAAAATGAAGCTTCAGAGGTAAGGTTTGATTGCCTGAACTGAAGACATGCTTTGGTGATTGTTCAATTCAGAATCTGCTGTGTCGTGATTGAGCTGGTTTCCATGTATGAATTGGACACGATACAATAGCTTGGAGGTCAGGAAATGTCCAATTCTACTTCTTGGCTCAGAAACATTTTACTGATGAGTCCTCTGTATGCGATCCTGAACTGCTGATGACTTTTCTTATGTCCCAAAATTCTTCTATTAGATCATGTGTTTAGTCTTGTAATTTTCCTTTCTTTTGCATTGCATTAACCTATTATGTGTATTTTTTTGAATGCAGATTGCAGATTTAAGCATGCAATTTTCTGTCAAAGGTTAGTTTAACAGTATCCTGCATACCTATATTGCTTGTCTTACGATATGTTTGTATTGGTGGGATTTGAATGCAATTTATTAACTATTCATTTTTGTAATTTGAGTCATGTTATGTTAGCGTTCTGAAATTTCACTCTCATTATATCAAACTTATATGTAAACAGAATGAACATAATGCCATGTAGTGATTGCTTATTGTGATCTGTTGCCTTTTCTTTTAAATTTATAATCTGTAAAAGGGAATTTGAAGTATTGAAAGAAGTTCTTCTGATTGTTGTATTATATAGTCCCTAGGACTAGGTTTTGATGTATGAAAGTGATACCATGGTGCTGGTTGATGGGGAGAAAAATGAAACACTGGTGGATGTAGATTTTATCTAGGTTAATCAGAAGGTTTCAGTTGATTATTGTGCTTGCCTTTGCTGGTCACAAGGGTCTAATGGATAGCAGAATTGTGCAAATGGCAGGTTACCTACTAGTGCAAGAGGGCTTGGAAGGGGGAAGAGGAAGATGAACAGGGTTAGAAGAAGAAGATAGAAAGAGATGAGAGTAGAGAGAGAAGTAATAAACAACAAGCTTCAGAATAATCATTCATCTAGCCTCTCCTCTTTATACCAAAGAAGCATCACCTATATTTCTAAGGGCTCCTAAAATGGTCATATCTCTTGAGTCTCTCCCAAATCTCACTAAGAAAGAAAAAAGAAAACTTAAAATTCAAAGGTATCTTCAACAATCATCTAAATTTATGGAATGGAAATGTCATGGCTTTACATCTTGCCAATCTGAGTCGGGCCTTGGTTGAGTTGGATTGGATCATTTGAAAACCCTTCAAAAAAAATTGTACATATTGGGTTGGTCAATTAAAATTTGACTTTCAGGTTCCTTGAGCTTTCAATGGATCAACCAGGTCAATAGCAGAAATGGGCTAGTCTCACCTATCTCAATACTTGTGTTCATGTTTCATATCATACAATTACAATTCAATGTAGTATACCTTTACCTGCTAAAATTAGTGGTTTCCTGGGTTTCTAGCAACATTGTTGCGGCCAAGTATGTACCTAGACCAAATGTTAGCAACATTTAATGGAGATGAGTATTATTATTAGGGGTGTGAAGAAGCTAAATATGAGTGAGGTAGTGTTAGCTTGAGCTTGGTCCAAGATGCTTTAGGGCTAGCTCAATCTTGACTTGAGCTCACCATGAGCTAGGATATCCCAGCTGAATCTTGGCTTATCTATTAACAAGCTTGCTTGACTGTGAATTGGTTAGGCATGTTAATAGTTGACAAATGGGATGCAGAAATAGCTTTGGACATTAATGATGGCATGGATGGAAGAGGAGCTTAATTCCTATATTAAGGTTTTATATCTGATGGCCTTCTCTTAATTTTCATTGGTGTTATAGACCATATGCCTCTTATTGCTGATGTAGTGTTGAGAAGGGAGAGGAAGAAGTGACACAACTTGGGCCCCACCACCATTGTTGCAATGCACCATCGAGGGAGGGTAAGAGGGAGGGGAAGGAGGAGGAGTCGAGGGGCTTGGCAGGACTGGGCCTCGAGGCATGAGGCATTTGGAGTTTGAGAGGTAGTAATTGGGCAGGAGAGCAAGGAAGATGGTAAGAAAGATTCCGAACTTTTGCAACGGTATTAAGTTTGGAGAGAGAGCATTTTACGGCTGTTTTTATGGCTACACAACAAAGCAACACATCCAAATATACTGTAAGCATCTCTATGCACCAAGATAATATTACATCAATTATCATAGTAAGCCTTGTGGTTGCATAACAAATCTACTATGACTCTTGACATGATATTGGCTTAGCACAAAGGAAGGCTTGAGTAGTATTCTCAACACTAAGAACTCTAAATTCAAAACTAATTAACTCAATTAGCCAGGTAAATATAAGATTGGTGGAAGGCTCCCTGTGCTTTCGCAACGGTCCTAATTAAGTAACCACCACTCAAGATATACTTTCCTAGACACCAATTGATTAATCAATTCTAAACTCAGTTGACTTTTGGTTTCCGCCACTATGACTTATTATAATTTTTTATCGGAGGGATTTATGGTCTCATGCACATTCTAAATTGAACATCATACTACTTTATACATAAGTAGCATAACAACATATGATTCATTCATAATGAAACATTGTAACATGATCATTTATATATCAACATATATAATATCAATCATAATCATAAGATCACCAAATCCTAATGATCATATATCTAATACATGATCATAATAATGATCTTTGATTGATTCAATCAAGGGTTGCTTTGATATCACTGTAGGGTTATAGTGGCAGAGCGGAAGCTTGGATTTCAAAAATTTTCTTAATGAAACCCATAGCTACCGAAACCTTAGACCCAAGATCCCCTTATTGGTTTCAATCAAAGGAGAATATAAAAGGTGGAAATAGGAAGCATACAAATTTAAATCTGATTTGGTGATGAAATACTTCCATAAGGTGCCTAAGTTTCGCCCTACAACAATGATCCACACAATAACACGATTAAGGAAGCACTCTTGAAATCTTATTTGTTGAATTCTTTCAAAAATTACTTTCCTTTCTTCTCCTAGACCTTCTCCCTTTCTTCTTCCTTTTATTCTCTTAATTAGTCTTTCCTAATTCTCTTCTTAAGCTCTTGTCTTAATAAAAGACTTCTTGTCTTTAAGAAAGACCTTGTCCTAACAATAGAAGGAAGAGAATTGCTTAGACTTGATTGCCTTGAACTCTCGGATACGAGTCCTATTTATAGAAAGAGAGGAGGCACCATTTAAAATATTGTATCCCAAGTTTAGCATCCCTTAATTTGAATTATGGTGAATTTATAAGGACTCCAAGGGGCACATCACAAAAGAATACACTATTTTGTCATCGGAAAGTTGTATATACGACTTTCTTACTTCAGATAAGCTTTTCATCCTTTTCATGAGGTGTTGGATCAGATCCAACCATCATCAGATGGGTGAGAAGATATAAGGGGAGGCCAACCATCTTTCTTCAAGCAGAAGGAGTCTTAGCATCATATTTGATTTATCCTCGCATCTTTTTGGCGATTAAAACACTCCATGCCACCCAAGGGGCATGGAAAAGTCAAAACTCATCCAAAAGGTCATGAAAAGAAGAGAGAGGATTAGAGACCCAATGTAGAAGGACTCCATGTCCTTTTGTATGCTAAAAAAAAAAAAAATCTGCACCCGCTAATTTGTGGTGCCAACTCTAGATAGAGTTCCAAGCCCTTTGAACTCTATCTCTTTGGCATGGGATAAGGCTAGGAGGCACCCAATCATGCTAGCCTCTTCACGGCTCGACGTAATCTAATTTCAACTTAAATAGGTTAGCCATTTAGATAAGATTTCAAACCAAATCCAATTTGGTTAAGAGTTGGATTAACCAACATGTGCTAGCATGCTAATTAGCAACCCAATTAGGATCTATTGAAACTAATAAATTTTTTGGTCAATTTCTTAATGTGTGTAATCCATTGGATTCCATATCTAGCCAGCAGTAGGTCCAGATGCATGTTGACCTAGTTCGATTAGTACCTGTCTAATTGATTTAGGTCAAATACATGTGAATCCAAGTTAACCAATTAGAACTCCTAATTAATTTATGAATTAAACTTTTTAATTCATCAGAACCTACAAAATAAAATTGATGTCTAGCAATATATCATGCCTATCCAAAAAAAGTAAAATTTGATGGAAATACCAAATATATCATTCAGTGGTAATTTATCGTATGTGCAATTCAATCCTTCGATCATCCTTTCATCCTAAATATGTTCATGAGTATGAAATTATGTCAAACTCAAACACATATTCATATTGATTCTTTATCAATTAGTGATGACTCTAATGATAAAGCATTAGAAATCTTTTCTAATCTTTATCCTATTTTGGCCAAAGACTTTAAGTCATATAGAGATGAGAATATATAGGATGATATCTCCTCTTACTAGGAGTGATCGATTTCTTCTTGACTAACTTACAACCTCTATACACATTCTACCATATCCAGAATATCTCATATATGACTTTAGTCATGAATGAGTATGAACCAAAACATGGATTCATGTGCATAAGATACTATAGTGATCTTAGGTCTAAGGATTACTTTCACAACTTTCACTAGAGAACCATCTTTTGACATATAAGTAAGACCCCATAAGATATTCTCTCTATGGATCAATTCAGTGAACTTATTCTTTAATAAACATCCACATCCTTGTATTAGTATCTTCACACAAGTGACTGTGAGATCAGCTATCCCCTCCATTGGGCATACATAGGATGTACTAGTCTATTCAGAACATTGATCCTTGATTCAATTATCTATTTGATTGAAGATATTTTAGATTAGGATTTTAGGTCTCACTAGCATGATCTCATCATGGTCCTAAAATCATTATCCTAATCTATGGGGTTCCTCATAACCTTAAGAATAACTAAAATGCAGCAAATGATGAAACATAATGTCTCATATTATTCATACAAAATGTTATTATATGAGTTGAAAGATTACATAGAAAAGTCTCATTACATTAATCATGCGATTGGCTTGTAGGCCACTAATCTTTCAATGTTAGGATTGAGTTAGTTAAAAAGTGAGGCAAGTTTGAGCTAGCTAGGCAACTGGCTTTGGCCTTACTTGTTTATATAACAACTCTCAAAATGGAGAATTATTGTCTAGACTTGGTTTACCAGTATTAGTTGTAAAATGGCTAACAATTGCCTGCCACCTCAACCATTTCCTTAGGTTAATTTCCTCAACCTCTGAAATCCTTCACTCTCTCTCTCTCCCTCCCTCTCTCTCTCTCTCTCCCCCTCCCTTTCTCTCCCTCTATATCATCAGTTGTCTTCTTTCTAGGAGCGGGGCCACAGGGTGGTGTGCGAGGGAGATGGTGGTGAGGAGAGGGTTGAGGGAGGCGCATAGGCAGGGGAAGCACCAAGGGAAGGCCAATGGCAAGGATAGTATGGAGATTGGGGGAGAAGAAGAAGCTAAACTCAGCATCGGAGAGGCCCAGATGGATGGGAATGGTGGAGGCCTTAAGGTGGAAAATGAGAGTCTTAAGATTTTTGCTTCTTTATTATTATTATTCATTTTTTTAAGGTCAAACATCTTCCTTAAGATTATTGCCATTTCTTCAAAAAGAGATCACATTTTTAGACTACATAGTAGTGGCATATTATCAGAGGAGACCTCTCTATATCCTTTTTGCTGTGATTGTTGGAAGAGGATGGTGAAGACCAGGAGCTTACCATAAGAGCCTCCTATTCCTTTCACGAGTCTTCCTTGCGTGCTTGGGCGAAATCCTTGGTGACCAAGTTAGTCACCAATTTTGGCATGCCATGGTCCATTAATGAAATGTAGGTGGATGGCCTTGAATTTCTTAGTTTCAAATATACTTGCCACATCATCAACAACATTATCCGGGTGATGGGTGTATAGATTTGGAATAAGTACAACATGTTTATTGATCACTTGGCCAACAAGAACAAACCATCCAAAAAGATAACCTTAGATTTACCATATTAATAAAGCAGTCAAGAATATTGTTGGGGGTAAAATAACCCCCGTCGAAGTACTTGGCCGCCATTTTGCGAAAATTCGCCAATCTTCTCAACCATAGAATGAGTGATAGGGACAAAGTCTAATTTCCCCGACCTTGATCAATGACGAATTTTGAGGATGGATGAAGTCCCATATTGTAAACAATGGACTTCTTTAGCTGCACTCCTTCCAAACGAACTCCTTTGGTCATTGTTGGGGATAAACCCCGCTTCCGCCAAAGTCTAGTTCGATGCTTAGCCTAATGCAACTAGCAGCTACAGAAGAGCTTTAGCAGACGAGCTTCAACCAAACTTCCAGCGGTCGAGCTTCTACGAAAGTCGGACTTCCTGCGGACTCCTCCAGCGATCGAGCTTCTACGAAAGCCGGACTTTCTGCGGACTCCTCTAGCGGTCGAGCTTCTATGGAAGCCGGACTCCCTGCGGACTCCTCCAGCGGCCGAGCTTCTACGGAAGTCGGACTCCCTGTAGACTCTTCTAGCGGTCGAGCTTCTACGGAAGCCGAACTTTCTTCTGACTTCTTCAGTAGACGGGCTTCTCAATGGCCGAACTTTCATAAAAGCCAAACTTCTTATGATGGATTTCTACAGGCGATCCCACTACTAAACGGTTACATGATAATAACGATCGACATTTATCAAGTCAATAATGATCGGCATTGATCAGGACAGTTACGACAATCATTAATCAAGGCAGTTACAACAAGCTCCCTCTATAAAAAGGACCATCCAGATACGCTTACGCTAGGTTCTAAAAATCCTTCTCTCCTCCTAAAAACTCTATTGAACTCCACACTAAGCCCTCCATTTCTGTTGGCGTTGACTTGATTGTCGAAGGGTCCTACCGAAGCCACCCCCCACCAACTCTGGATGGGACTTCATTTTGCAGGTTCCCAGTGGCGACCTCATCGGCCTCCACTCCAGCAGACTTCGATGATGGCCAGATTCTGCATCAACAGATTGGCGCTAGAGGAAGGGCACTGAAGAAGCCTACCGAGGAAGCTCCGACAGAGGGGTGCAAAGAAGTCCTCCTCCTAGAAGGTTCCACGACTACGCCCCCCTCAATGCTCCTCGAACTCAGATTCTCATCGAAGTTAAGAACCAGCTGTCAAGACTAGAAGGATTATGATCTTCCCTAAACAAGCGCGATCGAAGTAAGTACTGCCTCTACCATCGCGACCATGGCCACGACATTGAGGAATGCATCCAACTATGAGACAAAATTGAAAAGCTCGTTAGAAAGGACCGACTGGATAAATTCCTTCGATAGGAGAAGATCGGCTAAGGGCACTGTCGTAACTAGAAGCGACAAGGTCAGCCGCCTCACGGCATCATCAATGTTACCCTAGGGAGGAGCTTGGTACATCGGCGATTCGTCACCTCCCAGCGTCAAGAGAAGCCCGCTCCAAATTGAGGAGGCTAGCATGAGATAGAAAAGATCGTCCGCATGAAGAAATGTGGAAGAATAACCCTACCACGACCCTAAAATACAAGAAATTTGGGAATGCATTGCCAGTAACTTTCTTTCAATAAAATTCTTTTCTTTCAATAATATTATTTCTAGATGTATGTGATGACAGGAAAGAAGCAGTCAATAGTTATCGTGTTAGGAACAGGAGGAGAACCTCGTCCTAACACGAGCAGATCAAAGACCTTCAACCTTGGCTAGAGATAAGATCTCTCCCGAGCGACCGTGGACAACCTTAGCTAGAGATAAGATCTCTCCCGAGCGAAGGCCTCATTCATAAAGGATGAGATGGGGGGAGAGGCCCTCATAGCGGCCCTTATGTGCCCCCACGATCCGTTAGGAACAGGAGGAGAACCTCGTCCTAACGCGAGCAATGACCTCAGCTAGAGATAAAATCTCTCCCGAGCGACCGAGTCAACCTCGACCAGAGATAAGATCTCTCCCGAGCGACCATGGATAATCTCGGCTAGAGATAAGATCTCTTTCGAGCAAAGGCCTCATTCACAAAGGACGAGATGAGGGGAGAGGCTCAGACGACGGTCCGAATGTGCCCCCAAAGCCCGTTAGGAACAGGAGGAGAACCTCGTCCTGACGCGAGCAAAGTCGAAGTTAGGAACAGGAGGAGAACCTCATCCTAACGTGAGTGCCCGCATCAACCTCGGCCAAAGGAGATAAGATCTCCCCCAAGCGATCGTGTCAACCTCGGTCAGAGATAAGATCTCTCTCGAGCGACCGTGGACAACCTCGGCTAGAGATAAGATCTCTCCTGAGCGAAGGCCTCGTTCACTTTAGACGAGACGGGGGGAGACGGACGACGGTCCGAATGTGCCCCCACAGCCCATTAAGAATAGGAGAAAAACCTCGTCCTCATGCGACCAAAGTTGAAGTTAGGAACAGGAGGAGAACCTCGTCCTAACGCGAGCGCCCGCATCAACCTCGATCAAAGAAGATAAGATCTCGTCCGAGCGATCGAGCCAACCTCGGTTGGAGAGCTTCAACTTCTACTTTGGTCAGAGATAAGATCGGAGATAACCTCATCCTGAGATGAGATCTTCCCCGAGCTTCGACCTAGATTAGCACGGAGCTCAGAGAAAGACTTCGGCAGTCACCTTTCCTGCACTTCCTTCTTTCGATTTTCAAACTCGGGAGTGGGGGGCCTAGTGTTGGGGATATACCCCGCTCCCGTCGAAGTCTAGTTCGATGCTTAGCCTAATGCAACTAGTAGTTGCAGAAGAGCTTTAGTAGACGGGCTTCAGTCGAACTTCCAGCGGTCAAGCTTCTACGAAAGTTGGACTCCCTACGGACTCCTCCAGCGGTAGAGCTTCTACGAAAGTCGGACTTCCTACAGACTCCTCCAGCGGTTGAGCTTCTACAGAAGTCGGACTCCCTGTGGACTTCTGCAGCAGTCGAGCTTCTACGAAAGCCGGACTTTCTGCGGACTCTTCCAGCGGCCGAGCTTCTACGAAAGTCGAACTCCCTTTGGACTTCTTCAGCGGACGGGCTTCTCAATGGACGAACTTTCATGAAAGCCGAACTTCTTATGATGGATTCCTGCAGGCGATCCCACTACTAAATGATTACACGATAATAATGATCGACATTTATCAAGTCACTAACGATCGGCATTTATCAAGTCAATAATGATCGATATTGATCAGGATAGTTACGACAATCATTAATCAAGACAGTTACAACAAGCTCTCTCTATAAAAAGGATCCTCCAGATATGCTTACGCCAGGTTCTAAAAATCCTTCTCTCCTCCTAAAAACTCTATTGAACTCCACACTGAGCACTCCATTCCTTTTGGCACTGAGTTGATCGTCGGAGGGTCCTATCGAAGCCACCCCCCACCGGCTCCGGACGAAACTTTATTTTGCAGATCCCCGACGGCGATCTCATCGGCCTCCACTCCAGCAGACTCCAACGACGGTCAGATTCTACGTCAACAGTCGTGTTCCTTCCAGATGGACTTCTTCAACAATGCTCCTTTCAGACAGACTCTTTCGGTAGTGCTCTTTTCGGATGTACTCTTTCGATCGTGCTCCTTTCGGATAGATTTCTTCAGCAGCACTCCTTTCGGATGTACTCTTTCAGCAGTGCTTCTTTTGGATGGACTTCTTCAGTAGTGCTCCTTCTAGGTAGATTCCTTTAGCCATGCTCCTTTTGGATAGACTGTTTCAGCCGCGCTCCTTTCGGATGAACTCCTTCAGTAGCGCTCCTTCTAGATGGACTCCTTTAGTAGCTTTTCTTCTGAATGTACTCCTTTAGCTATGCTTCTTCTGGACAGGCTCCTTCAATAGTACTCCTTCTGGATGGACTGCTTTCAGACGGACTTCTCTGGTCATGCTACCTCCAGTCGGACTTAGTTGGAAAGGGTTCACTTACAGACAACCTAGAATGGCCGAATTTCTCGAAGCCATAAGAGACCACTTCGATGGACTTCAATCAGATGCTAGTTCACTATACACTGATTGACTCTCAAGCTCGACCAACCAATCTTGAACCCAACTTGCCAACACTTGTAATCAATTGATAGGCATAGAGATTCCGAATCTCTATCCAAACTTTCTTAAATAGATCCCAACTGCCCGCAAGTCATGATAAATGACAGTCCACTCATCGTAACAAACTCCACATGACCTCAGCGATCCACTACTAGATAATTACAGTTGTCGCCATCAGTTTGTTACATGCTCCATCTATAAAAAGAATCCTTCAGATACATTTTCCTCAAAGCTCTCTTCTCTCCCTATGACTCTACTTCTTTATTTTCTGAGCACTTCATTCCAGTTGGTTAGAGAACTGACTTGAGCATCAGAGGATGATAAGAGCACGATGTTATCGTTAAGACATCATATTTATCTGTTTAATTTTAACTTCTTAAAATAATTAAAAATATATAGAAAGTAGTGAGTCGGATCGAATCCACAGAGAAGGCAGTATTTTAATTTTAAAATCTTTAATTTTTTTTTTTAAAAAAAAAAGATTTAAAAAAAAAATTTAAAGTTAGAAAATAGAATCATAAATAAAGAGCAAAAATTAAACAGTACGGAATAATAAACTTGGTACTAAAATTTAAAGACAAATCTTATTTCCCACCGTAGGATCGTCTAGATCTAAGGTGGATTTTTTTATAAAATTTTTTTTGATCCAATCAGATATAAGAGTTCTCAAATCTAATCAAGGTGATTTGATATTAAAATTAAAAATTAAATTAAATTATATTTAATTTTAAGTACCTGATTGGATAATCTAGTTATCCTATGATAATTCTGATCATTCCTGAGGTTTTGGAAGGAACCACATACACGCCTTGCCTCTATCAGTATCCACTCGAGCAGGATCTAGATGTCTTCTTCTCATGAATCTTTTTTCAAAAGATTAGATTTGAATTTGATCTGTAAGTTCTTTAAAATAATTTCTGAAGGCAGCCCATCCATCTCACGAACACTGTCGCATAGAACCTGAATCTTGTACCAAAAATCTTGGACCTTCTTCTCTAATTTGTGCCCAACCTTTGGCATGTAGAAGAGGGGGAGAGAGAGAGGATCAGAGGAGGCATGGGATATGGTATGGGCGATAGCAACTTGGGCATGGAAAATATTTTCATGCGATACCCACACAATGGCGTAAGAAAGCATTTTAAACCTAACGCCATATAGAGTCCCATTTGACCAAAATAACTCATTTATTTTATTGTTGGGATTTAAGGAATTATTCTCCACGTAGAGCACTAGATCTCATCTAGTTTTTATGCCAAAAATTAATCAAAAAGTGGGCAACATGAGTAGATAAGGAAGAGTCCATTGCGCCTAGGACTCTTCCTTCAAGAGTTTGATCCAAATCAAACTCTATCAAAAACCTAGTCAAAACTATAGCATAAATCATGAAATTTGGCACACCCATAGTATGACTCGAGCCCTATCATATATCAAAAAATTAGAGCAAAATAATTTTCAAAAAAATTTCTAGAAACATCTAATCAGGTGACCCTTAATTCTCTCAATTAGGTCAACTTTTGACCTTAGTCCAATTGCACTAGGAATGGATTTAATTTCTATAATTAATCTAACCTGGACTGATTTCAGTTAGATAAAAATAAATTCATTCAAGATATAGAAATAAGTCAAATCAAATTTGACTCGATTGTGATGAATCAAAAAGATTATAGAAGGAGAAAGCTAGGCTCAATCATGTGCTAGGATGATTACCTTGAACCTGGTTAGATTTAATCCAAATCAATCGAACTGATGATATCCAAACCAAAACCCTTATTTATGTGATTTAGTTAGATTCAATTCTATATGGTAATGAGATATGTCATGATCTCTATCATCGACATCATCAAAACATCTTTCGATGGATCAGAACTTTTTTGATTCATATAATTAGAATGATCGATCATCAAAATCATTCTAATTACTCTCAAAATCCACTAGTCACACCTAGCAGTATATGATTGCAACCCATCAGAACTAAAAATAAACCTCTTAGTGTAGCAACCTTTGTGATTGGATTCTTCTATCTTGAGATCCGACAGGATTAGGGTTAAGGTGAACTCGTCAAACCCAACATCCGTTATATGAACTAATCATTCGATTTGAGTCCAATATGAAATCCTAATAGAAACTCTTTCCATCATCTTCACACTGCCATAGCTATGGACTTAAAAACTCAATCTCATGATTATCATAGGGCTACTTCTTATCTACCGAGGTAGATAGTCCCCTATTGGTGCAATCCAATTCCTACAATGAACATGCTATAGCCAACATACACCTCAGAATTTCGAATGGCTAGGAAACCAAGTTATGATATAGTCAAATTATAACACCCTCAAGATAAACTATCGATGCATCTCAGATCAAAGAACCAGATACACCACTGTAGCATCGAGTCAGTCATTGACGAGAAGATAGACTTCCTTATGATTGCTCGAGGTGGTCATGCTCAGTGCCCTCATTCTCTAACAAGTATCTATACTCTCGCTCCAGTGTCTCTACATCATAGACCTAAGATTCATCTATCCTAAGGTAGCGATCATATACCAACCTTTCAGATTGATTATCATCCTCGTGATGATCCTACGGTCGGAAGCAGTTTATGAGTTAATTATGAAAATTCATGTCTTAAATTTTCAACTCTTAAAAATATGAATTGTCATTACCATTAACTCAAAGAATGTATCATAGATACTTTAAATACACGCTATGATAGAAAATAATTTTTTTATTAATTTATAGTCAAAATTATAAAATTATTCTTAAAAGTGTGTTATAAGTGTTTAGCCAATCTGGCTTCTAAGGCATACATCTAACAAACTTCTACTTGATTTAAAGCCAATTGGCTACAAATCTAAGTCTCATCTTTTCAAGATGGGCTTCGATCTTTTACTGGCTCCATGGCTTTGTCAGCAGGTCAGCCATATTGTCTATAGTGTCAACTTTTTTGACCTCGATATATCCCTTTTTGAGGTAATCACGGATGAGATGGTATCGTCGCTCGATGTACTTAAATTTTTTATGAGATCTTGGCTCCTTAGCTAGCATTATGGTGCTATTATTATCATAGTATAGAGGGATGACATCTGATGGCATCATTCCAGGCTCTGTGGTGAACTTTTTATACCAGAATGCCTCCTTTGCAACCTCTGATGCAGCGATATACTCTACTTCCATGGTGGAGTTTGCTATCACCGTCTGCTTGGAACTCTTCCAACTGATAGCTCCATCATTACAAATAAACAGACTTTCAGATATGAACTTTAATTCAATCATCTATGTCAGACATAAAATTCGAGTCTGTATATCTTTAGACTTGAAGTTCTCCGTTATCAAAGACTAGAAATATATCCTTACTCCTTCTCAAGTACTTAAGAATATATTTCATAAAAGTCCAGTGCTCTTTGTTTGAATTTGACTAATATTTGCTCATGACACTCACAACATGGGCAATATCAGATTGTGTACATAGCATGGCATATATGAGGCTCCCTATTGCTGAAGCATAAGGGATCTTGCTCATGCATTCAATCTCCTCAGGTGTGCTAGGGCACACCTTCTTGGAGAGAGATGAATGCCATGTCTAAAGGGTATTAAATTCCTCTTGAAATTTTTCATGCTGAATCTCTTCAGCACCTCCTCTATGTATATTTTCTATAAGAGACCCAGCATCCTATTCGGTCTATCTCTATAGACCTTAATTCTCAGAATAAAGGATGCCTCTCCTAAATCTTTCATAGAGTATTCTTTAGATAATCATATTTTGATTATAGTCAACATGGAAATATCATTTTCAATTAGGAGGATGTCATCCACGTACTAAACAAGAAAGACAACAGTGCTCCTACTGATCTTTTTGAAGATATAGGATCCTCGTCATTTTTGATGAATCTAATTGATTTGATTACATTATTGAAACGAGCATTCCAGCTCCAAGATGGTTGCTTAAGTCCATATATGGATCTTTGCAGCTTGCATATCTTGTGATCATTATCACTGGATGTGAAACCTAGTGGCTGTTCTATATAGATATCTTCCTCAAGATATTCATTTAAGAATGCCATTTTCACGTCCATCTATCATATTTCATAATCAAAATAAGCTGCAACAGGAAGTAGTGTGTGGATGGATTTGAGTAAGGCTACTGGCAAAAAAATATCCTGATAGTCAATGCCTTCATGCTGACTATATCCTTTCACTATGAGCCTTGCTTTGAATGTCTCTAGATTTCCATCGACACCTATTTTTCTCTTGAAGATCCATTTATAATCAATTGATACTATACTTTCAGGTGGATCTACTAAGGTCCAGACTTGGTTTGAACATATTGAGTCAATCTCTAACTTCATTGCCTCTAACCATTTCTTGAAGTCGATATCTGATATCGCCTGGTCATAGGTTTTAGGATCATCACCATGAATCTCATTTTCTATTAGAAATATTTTCTTTACGTCCTCTGAGATATTACCTAAGTATCTTTTAGAAGGATGAAAAATTCTACTTGATCTATGAGGTGGAGGAGGTAGTGTCTGGGTTGGCTCTAACTGATTGGACTCCATAGGTTCCTTAGCTCGTGGCTCTTGGGAGACTTTCTCCTCAAGCCTAACCTGCCTTCCAAAGCCACTATCTTGAATAAACTATTTTTTAAGGAAGATGGTGTGTTGACTCACAATCACATTCTAATCTTCTGGAAGATAGAAATAATATCCTAATGACTCTTTAGGATATCTAATAAATTGAGCTCTAAAGGATCTAGACTCTAATTTATCTATCTATTATCTTTTGACATGAGCCAGATAATCTCAAATTCTGAGATGACTCAGACTTGATTTCTTACCATGCCATATCTCATACGGTGTGGTAGGAATGATTTTAGAGGAAACTCTATTCAGAAAATATATAGCGATCATCAAACAATGTCTTCGAAGAAACTCAGGAAGGTTCGTAAAACTCATTATGGATCAGATCATATCTAATAGAGTCTGATTTTTTCATTCTGAAATCTCATTGAGTTGAGGTATTCCAAGTGGAACCATTATCCTTAAGATAGTCTAGAAATTCTCGACTAAGATATTCTCCTCCTCGATCTGATGGAAGAACCTTAACGGATTTTTTTATTTATTTTTTACTTCGAGTCTGAATTCTTTAAACTTTTTAAAGGCTTCAAACTTATGTCACATCAAATACACATATCCATATCGAGATAGATCATCGGTAAAGGTGATGAAATAGACATAATTATCTTTGGCTGGCACATCAAATGGACCGCACACATCAGTATGTATTAGGATAAGTAGATCTATGATCTTTTTTCTATGTCCTATAAAAGGTAGCTTGGTCATTTTGCCATGAAGGCATGATTCATAAATCGGATATGACTCGAAAGTCAACAGACTCAATAGTTTGAATTTTTTCAATTTGTTAACTCTATCTTCAGCTATATGATCTGGCCTAAGATGCTAAAGATACCTATTCTTTAGACTATCCTTAGGTCGCTTTGATCTTATGCCATTCATGTTTTGCTCAATATTAAAAATAGAAATATCAATATGTAACAGATAGAGATCATTTATAAGAAAACCACTTATAATTTTATTTCTTTCATAAAGAATATTACAATGGTCCTTAAGAACACTAATTACATAGCCTTCTTATGCTAAAGATGAAATAGAAATCAAATTTCTGCTTGCTACAGACACATAAAAATAATCTCTTAGAACTAAATTTAATTTTGATGGTAGTCAAAGAGGATAGGTTCCTATGGCCACAGTAGCAACTCTTGCTCCATTTTCGATGTGTAGGATCATCTCACCATCCCTCAGCCTCCTGCTATCCTCAAGACTTTATATAGAAGTGCATAAGTGAGTACTAGAACTAGAGTTAAGCTTCCAACTAGATGCAGAAAAAATCATAAGGTTAGATTCTATAACGAGCATATCTCTAGAAGGATTTACCTCCTTCTTGTTCTTTAGGCTGGCTAGGTAAAGAGGACAGTTCCGCTTCTAGTGATCGTCAGTATTGCAACAAAAATATTTTTTCTTATCAGCAGCCTTCTTCTTCGGCTTTGCCTTCTTCTTCTTTTCACCTTCTACCTTCTACTTCTTCACGGTCTTCTTCTTCTTTCCAAAAGACTTTCTCTTGGAAGAAGTCTACTCCACAGCAAGCACTGAGCCCTTTGAACCTTTCATAGAGAGCTCAGCAGTAACCAGTATGTTCATAAGTTCAGCCAAGGTATTTTATAGTTTATGTATATGGTAGTTCATGATGAACTGTCCATACGCATCAGTCAAAGATTATAGAATTATATTAATCTACAGATCCTGATCTAACTTGATATCGAGCTTCTCAAGCTCTCCTATGTCCTTGATCATCATTAGATAATGATCTTGGACCAACTATCCATCATGCATCTGAGCCTTGCAAAGTCTCTTATTGACTTGATATTTGGCTGTGCGACTCTATTCATCAAATAACTCTTGCAGGTGAGCCAATATTTGACGGCTAGTCTTAATGTCTTCATGTTGGCGCTGGAGCTTATCAGACATCGATCCCAACATATAATACCTGACTTTGTTATCTTCATCCATCCATTTTTTAGAGATGCTCTCTGATCAACGGACGGACAGACTGGTAAAGTAGGAGAATCTTGTTCCAACACATGAGTCAACTTCTCAGAATTCAAAACTATTTTGAAGTTTCAGAGCCAATCCTTGTAGTTGGGTTTGGTCAGTCTATGAGTGTCTAAGATACAGGCTAGTGGGTTGGATGTAGATATTTTTTTTTGTAGAGAATCAAAGTTTCTAGTTAGACTTTATAATTAGACTTAATCAATTTATTTAAAATTTTTATTTTTAAATAAATTAGGCTTTCACTATTTATTCAGATTTCTATACTTTTTTGGCAAAGATGCAAAAATCTTCATGATTTTAGATTTCTAGTGGATGGTGCGGTCCCACCGACTGGCTCACCTCCTTACCTAACAGTTATTGGTGATGGGTCAATCGATGAGTGGATAACTCTTGTCCAATGATTCTCTAATCATGGTGCATCCAAACCTAGTCTCTAATTCATGAAGCTCACCATGCTCGGAATATTGCTCCACTCCTTAGTTAAGTTAGACCCATCATTTGCTTGAATTAGATTCCTAATTGGATCTCTCACCATATCCAGAATATTGAGCCTAACCCATCCTCCAACCTATAGCATTCAATGTCTAATAGACATGGTTGTGTCTTTCTGGTGCAACTGAACTACTGTATCCAGTTGAGAACAATCCAACTCGAAAAGAGCCCGAATATCTATAATGGTGGAAGACTTTAGACTTAATATTTTTTTAGAAAGATTTAATTTAGATCTCTTTAAATTTGACTTGACTTAGTCATAACAATTATGACTAACTTAATGGCATGAATTAGCTCGAATTGTTAGCTACCTCAAATCAGAACTAGATCGACACAAATGGCCAAGTATGTAAGACCAGTGAAAAGGATATGCCATTAACCCGATAAGAATATATTTAAATCGAGTAGCTCCTAATTAAAAATTAGTCAATCATATCTGCCAAACTTATCTTAGATACTAAATTATCGAATTAGAATCAATCGAGTTAGCCTATAATCTAAGCTCGAACCACAGAGCCAAATTAGATCTTGACTTGAATGAGTCATATCTCAATGTGATTCGATCTTAACCCAAACTTAATCCTCTTAGGTTGATCAATTTTAAGCTTTCTTTGATCCCACCTAACCAACTCTTGATTTAGTTTAATCAACCGTTAGACCTAATTGAGCTACCTAAGCCCGAACCTAATTTTATAAAGATGTCTTAGATCTGAAAATTCATAATTTTAGATCTAATTAATTTTTTAATCTTAATTCTTAATTAAATTTGGATTCATGAACAAAATATATAACAAAATTTTAGAATTTTAGGATCTAAAATTTTATAGAAAATAAGTTCTGATTTTTTATTAAGGACGAATGTGCAGCACCCCTACACATTATAAGAACACCCCATCAAATAGGAGCAGAGGACCTTTAAACCCTACTTTATTCTTATGATCAGACGGCTAAGAAGAATATCTTAATCAAAAATATATTTTCTAAAATAAAATAAGTTAGATATAAATCATATATCACATATATAATTAAAGATCTAATCTATACATGCCTTGCATACATCTCATGTATCATAACTCAATCAACCATACATATTTTTAGATCTAATATATCATATATTAAATCTAAAAAATAGAATTTTAAATTTAATCACATCAAAATAAAATTATTCTAGATATTTTATAGAACTATTCTATAACTAGTCTAAGCATGCATCTTTTATATCTCATATGAATAAATTAAAAATTAAAAACTCTATTTTTTATTTTTAAATCTGGTTACAATAATTATTCCATGAAAAAAATAAAAATAAAATAGATCTAAAATTATATTTAATCAAATTAACAACATGATTATACTAGACTACACATATAACTATATCTCATACATTATAGATCTAAATCATATAATTTTTAATTTTTTGATTTTAGATCTAATCACACTAATGTGACATCTAAAATTTTTTAATATTAAAATATAAATAAAAATTAAATTAGATCTAAAATAGATCTGAAGAACTGCTAACGCAGCTCTAATACCAGTTGAAGAAAAATCTTACTTTCCATTATATGATCGTCCAGATTTAATCAGATATGAGGTAGATTTTTCTACAAAAATTTCTTTGATTCAATCAAATCTAAGAGTTCTCAGATTTGATCAAGATAATCCAATATTAAAATTAAAAATAAAATAAAATTAGATTTAATTTTAGGTACTTGATTGGGTAATCTAATTATCCTACGATGATTCTGATCGTTCTTGATGTTCTAGAAGGAGCCACGCACGTGCTTGGCCTTTACCGATATCCACTCGGGCAAGATCTAGATGTCTTCTTCTCATGAATCTTTTTTTAAAAGATTAGATCTGTATGTTTTTCAAAATAATTTCTGAAGGCAGTCCATCCATCTCACAAACATCATCGCATAGAACCTGAATCTTGTGTCAAAAACCTTAGACCCTCTTCTCTGATTTGTGCCCAACCTTTGGCATGTAGAAGAGGGAGAGAGAGAGAGGATCAAAGAGGGCATGGGATATGGTATGGGCAATAGCAACTTGGGCATGGAAAATATTTTCATGCGATACCCACATAATGGCATGAGAAAGAATTTTAAACCCAACGCCATATAGAGTCCCATTTGATCAAAATAACTCATTTATTTTATCATTAGGACTCAAAGAATTATTCTCCATATAGAGCATCAGATCTCATCTAGTTTTTATGCCAAAAATCAATCAAAAAGTGGGCAACACGAGTAGATAAGGAAGAGTCCATTGCGCCTAGGACTCTACCCTCAAGAGTTTGATCCAAATCAAACTCTATCAAAAACCCAATCAAAACTACACCATAAATCATAAAATATGGTACACCCATAGTATAACTCAATCTCTATCACATATCCAAAAATTAGAGCAAAATAATTTTCAAAAATTTTTTTAGGAGCATCTGATCAGGTGACCCTCAATTCTCTCAATTAGGTCAATTTTTAACCCTAGTCCAATTTGACTATCAATGGATTTAATTTCTATAATTAATCTAATCTGAACTTATTCCAGTCTGATGAAAATAAATTTATTCAAAATATAAGAATGAGTCAAATCAAATTTGACTCAGTTGTGATGAATCAGAAAGATTACAGAAGGAGAAAGTCAGGCTCAATCGTATGCTAGTACGATTACCTTGAACCTAATTGGATCTAATCCAAATCAATCAAACTAGGTTAGCTCAATTGATGACATCCAGACCTAAATCCTTATTTGTGTAATCTAGTTAGATTCAATTTTTTATGGTAATGAGATATATCACAATCATCATCATCGACATTATCGAAATACCTTTCGATGGACCAGAACTTTTCTAATTCATACAATTAGAATGATTGATCTTCAAAATTATTCTAATTGCTCCCAAAATCCACTAGTGACACCTAGCAGTATATGATGGCAACCCATCAAAATTGAAAGTGAACCTCTTGATGCAGTTACCTATGTGATTGGGTTCTTCTATCTTGAGCCCCGACTAGATTAGGGTTAAGGTGAACTCGTCAAACCCAATATCCGTTATATGAATTAATCATTCGATTTGATTCTAATGTGAAATCCTAATAGAAACTTTTTCTATCATCCTCACTCTACCATGGCCATGGACTTAAGGACTCAATCTCTTGAATATCATAGAGCTGCTCCTCATCTACCAAGGTAGATAGTGAAGGAAAGTCCTGATTTCTCAGACCAGATTCGTTCAGATATGATCGAATCAAGAGATATATTTCAAAATTTTTTTTCTTTGATCTGAATTAGATCTAAGATATTTTAGATCTAATTTTTATTATTCTAATAATAAAATATAGATAAATTAAATTAGATTTAATTTACCTTGATGTAAGGTAATCCTATTATTCGTTGATGATCCTGTAAGCAGTGAAAGGTTCTGGATCTAGCCACACAAGTGCCAGGCCTCTATCGGTATCCACTCAGGCTAGATCTGAAGATCCTCTTCTTCTATATCACGTCTCCAAAAATTAGATCTGAATCTAATTTGGAGGATCTTCAAAACAACTTTCGAAGATCAGCAGTTGTCCTTTGCAGCAGCATAGCCTTCTAGCTTTCTATCGCCTTTATCTCGCCTAGATTGCACCAACTGAGATCCCAAACTTCTTTGGGCATGGAGAGGAGAGGGAGAAGATGAACTTGGAATGGAGAAGGAAGAGAGAGGCAGCCTTGGGGCGTAGGGAATTGCATTACCTTTTGAGTTGGGCGTAGGGTCTTATTTATAGACTATGCGTGATCCAACTCCTCTTCATCCCAACCAATCACAACCCTTTGTGAAATCAGATCTAAATCTGATTGGTGAAAATAGAGTCCCTTGGATTCATCCTTAGATGGCACCTAAGAACTGTCAAAGTTGGTTCTTAGGAGGAGTCTAATCAGAATCTAATAAGGAGATGGAGTTCCTATCCAACAGAAACTCTTGGGTGCCTCAAACTTGGGTGCGTGCGCCCTCCTCCTTGCCAGTTTCTGGCAGAAGGACAAGCCCCCACCAGCTCTCCAATAGGTGCGTGACATATGGACAAAAGTCAAAGTGTCAATGGTCAACATTTGACCAATCAAAGGTCAACTTTTGACCAAAGTCAAAGGATGAGAAATGGTAGATGATAAAAAATGATAGGTATTGTCTTATAAAATAAGACAATCCTTTTCTGACCTGGACAGGCTCCAGTCAGACCAAGTGAAAGCCTCTAATCGAGCACAAACTTCTTTTACTCAGTCAAGACAACTATTTATGATAGTAAAAGAAGAATGTTAGGTTCAATCGAGTGCTAGCATGATTTTTTTGAACCTAATAGAATCTCATTTAGATCAGTTAAACTGGATTAGTTCAATTGATGATCACCAGATTCAAACCCTTATTTGTGTGACCTAGTTAGGTTCAGTTCTGTATGGTAATGGGATATGTCATGATCTCTATCATCGACATCATCGAAACTCCTTTCGATGGATTAGAACTCTTCTAATTCGAACAGCTAGAATGATCGATTATCTAAATCATTCTAATTGCTCCCAAAATCCACCAGTGACACCTAGCAGTATATGGTGGCAACCCATCAGAGCTGAATGCGAACCTCTTAGTGCAGCTACCTATGTGATTAAGTTCTTGTATCTTGAGCTCCGATCAGATTAGGGTTAAGGTGAATTCATCAAACCCTAGTTTCTATCATATGATATAATCATTCGATTCAAGTCCGATGTGAAAATCTAAACAGAAACTCTTTCTATTATTTCACTCGACCATGGCCATGGGCTTCTAGACTTGATTCTCATGATCATCATTGGGCTGCTCCTCTACCACCGAGGTAGATAGATTCCATCTTAATGCAATCCTGTTCCTACAATGAACATGCTATAGCCAAGATACACCTCAGAGTTTCGAATGGCTAGGAGATTATGGTGTAATCAAACTATAACACCCTTAAGGTAAACTGCCAATGCATCTTAGGTCAAAGAATCAGACACACTACTACAGCATTGAGTCAGTCATTGACAAGAAGGTAGACTTCCTAATGACTACTCGAGGTGGTCATGCTTAGTGCCCTCATTCTTTAACGAGTACCTGTACTCTCGCTCCAGTGTCTCCACACCGTAGACTTAAGACTCATCTACTAAAGAGAAGCGATTGTACACCAACCTTCCGGATCAATCACCATCCTCGTGATGATCCTATGGTTGGAAGCATTTTATGAGTTAATAATGATTATTCATGTCTTAAATTTTCAACTCTTAAAAATATGAATTATCATTACCATTAACTCAAAGGATGTATCACAGACACTAAATACACATATGTGATAGAAAATAACACATTTTATTGATTATAGTCAAAATTATAATTTTGCCCCTAGAAGTGTATTACAAGTGTTAGGCAATTCTGGCTTCTAGGACACATATATCTAACAATCTTCCACTTGTCCTAAAGTCAATTGGCTATAAGTCTAAGTCCCATCTTCTCAAGGTGAGCTTCGATCTTTTGTTGTCCCAATGACTTTGTAAGTGGATCTGCCGTATTATCTGCGGAGTCGACTCTCTTGACCTCGACGTAACCCTTCTTGAGGTAATCATGGATGAGATGGTATCACCACTCAATGTGCTTGGATTTTGATAAGACCTCGGCTCCTTAGCAAGGGCTATGGCACCATTATTGTCGCAGTATAGAGGAATGGCATCTGATGGCATTACTCCAATTTCTGCAGCAAACTTCTTGTACCAGAATGCTTCCTTCGCAGCCTCTGATGCAGCAATATATTCTGCTTTCATGGTGGAATCTACTGTCACGGTTTGCTTGGAACTCTTTCAGCTGACAGCACCACCATTGCACACAAACAGACTCCCAGATGTCGACTTTCAATCATCTATATCGGACATGAAATCCGAGTCTGTGTATCCTTGGACTTGGAGTTCTCCATTACCAAAGACCAACATCATATCCTTAGTTTTTCTTAAGTACTTAAGGATACATTTCATAGAAGTCCAGTGTTCTTCATCTGAATTTGACTGATATCTACTTGTGATACTCACAACATGGGCTATATCAGATCGTGTACATAGCATGGCATACATGAGGCTCCCTATTGCAGAAGCATAAGGGATCTTGCTCATACGTTCTATTTCCTCAGGTGTGCTAGGGCACATCTTCTTGGAAAGATGA